>VNJO01001858.1:0-11980 GCA_008042535.1 Drosophila tani | reverse complement strand
ATTATATAAATCGCTTGTGTGCGCGGGACCCTGCCCTCTCTTATTTCGATACAAAAAAATGATACAAAACTGAAAACGAATTTGAAAATAATGTGTGAATTTCTCCTTGGCTCGTTTCAGCTCCCAAAAGGCAACCCGATGAGACTGTCAACATGGCCGAGTGAATGAAAATATGAAAATATTTCGTATATCTTCTGGAAAAAAGTGAATTGAAAAGTGTGTGGTGTGGAAATGCTCGATGGCGATCGCAGCTGAGGATTATTGATTCCGTCGAATTACGGATTGCACAATCCACAATCCGTCCGAAAAAAAAAAGATATAACGAATAACTCGAAACGCATTTATAGAAAAATAAATCTCCGGCAAACAGTTGCAGCTGCCTACTTAGGCTAATTGATTTTCATTTCGGTTTCTGTTTTTCCCATTTGTTTGTTAGCTGGCTTGTTTGTTTGTTTGTTTGCTTGCTGGCTTGCAATGAGGCGTCCAAAAGCTGCCAATCACAACAACAGCAACTACAACAACTCACCAAATGAACAGAAAAAACAATCAAAAAACCAACAAGCACAAGTACATGAAGTGAAGCTGCGCGGCGACAATTGCGTTTGCGCTTTTCCCTGTTTTTTTAATTAATTTTAAGTGTCGCCGTATTTTGTTGTTGCCTTTGGCCCTTTGGCGATAGGGGAAAAAAGCAAAAAAAAAAAACGGGAGAGAGGAAACCCTCCGGAAATCGGCAATTTAATTTACAATACAACATTAGTACGGACATAAAAGCGGATAAAGGCGAGCACCGAAAGGAGCAACGAAAATGTTCGCGGGAATTAGGAAGCGCCTCGCACGCAAGTAAGTCACCAGAAAAATTCCTTACACCTAGAATAAGTCTACGAGTTCAACCTCTAAAAAAAGGAATTTGAATCATTTTATATTTGAATTTATTTCAAGAAATATCCTAGAGCTTCAAGTAAAGCAATTTATTATTATTACCTTTTTAGGTAGTTTCAATAAGAAGTTAAGCCCTAAAATGACTTTGATTTTACATACTTTTTCATCGTTTTAATAATATTTTAATTAGTCTGATGAGTTGTTTTATATTTGAAACATTTACTTAACGAATTCCAAATGTATATGATGTGTATGAGGCCTGCTATTGTTTGTTTATTTTATATACATTAGTCAATGGTAATATTTCTAAGGTATCTTAGTTAATTGGATGAAAAATAATTCCAAAATTGCTAAAAGTAACAGGAAACTTCAGAAAATTCTTATATAATCTTTAGAAAACGCCTATTTAATTTAATATGGTAAAAACCTTTAGAATCTAATATATTTTTTTACAAAAAGTACGTTTTAAATCACTTTTTGCATTTAAAAAAAAATACCAGAAAATATTTAACAAACATAAGGCACTTCATATTTAATTTCATTAATTATTCTTCATTTTCTCAGTAACCCCCTGTTCTCCCTGTGTTAGCCACCCCCCTTTCCGCCCCCGCGGCGACGATTATGTCCAGCAGCAGCAGCTTTTATGTGTTTCCTTCCACTTTATCAATGCTGTCCTTTCTTATTCGTCCTCTTCCTTGGACTTGGACTCCTTCCTCATTCCGCCTTGGCCATGCCCCAATTCCTTCGTTAATGACTTTCGCGATAAAGGTCATTGGTCGCCAAAGGGGGGGGCCAAGTCGTGAGCGGGATCCCAGGGAGTTGCCTTTTCAATTTGCAAAATCGCTGACAAAACTGGGAGGGTATCGCGGTACAAGAGAGATATAAAAAAAAAAGGGAACGCTGCAATGGCCAAACTTACTTTTGTATAATTAATTTCTGGCGACTTACAATCCCACACTCCAAACTTATCCGAAGGCCAATGATTTTGCCGGGCAAACTCCGAGATCTATGCAGAGTCATCAGTCATCGTCGTCATTATTATAATGATTTTTTTTGCGTTAAATGAGCCAATTAGTTTAAAATCTTTATTATTAGCTGATTGCTGATGGCGGCTGCTGCCATCTCGGACCGGTTTCATTTAGCCGAAAGCGAAAATTGAATTATGCTCCGATGGCTGCGATTCCAAATCGAAGTTCGAGCTCGGCCCGCGGGCCATTACATCTCCGAAAATTAACAGTCGGAGCAGCAATCAAAAAGCCATCTGCCAAATTATTTTCGTGGGAAAAGCAATCGCCATGAGAAAAGCAATGAAAGTTTCCGCCAAAACTATTAAAGTTTCCTCTGCGTTGAAAATGGAAAATCATCGAGGAAACTTTAAAAAGTTATATGGCAATTTGTCTTTCTGGAGTGACTCTTGGGAAATGCTACAGCTGAGTAATAAGAAATTCTTCAAACTAATAATGAACAAACAAAATGTTGACCTTATTTCTTGGAAAATAATATCACTTTGACCTAATTGGCTGTAATGATTAATTTTAATGATCAAAATAATTAAAATGTGATCAGTTTTAGGAAGGCAACAATTATTTTTAATTGTAAAAACATGTCATATTAAAAATATATTTATTTAATTGAATCATTACTAAGTTAACTACATTTTTAATATGATAATAGGCCAGGAAGTACTTTTAACATAAATAAAATCTTCTCAGCTTGGGTTCGGTAGAAAAGACTTTTTTTATATGAATATAATTTGAAAAAAAATCTTTATATATTATTAAAAAATACAAACATAGTTAGGTTAGTGTATATATTTATATTTCTACCGAAAAACCTTGTGTTTTCGGTTCGTACAGTCAACAAAATTAAGAGCATGTAGAGCAGGCCACTCATGATTCCCACTGAGAGAGAACGTGTAGCCCCTCATCTCCGGTGGCCTCTATTTACAAGTCATGATGTGCTAATTATTACAGAAAAGTGCAGTCGAATGCCTTTTAGCACTTAACGGTGACACGCCCCCAGAGATGGGGCGGCTTCTGATGATGATAACTTATGCCCCAAACACATCAGAGGCACCCATGAACCCAGGTGCTAAAAACACCTGTGCAAATAGAAACCCAAAAGCCCAAACCCAAAGCACCTTGTAGGTGGAACTCTCGCATTTACATACTTTATATGGAGAGCTGGCTGGGTGTCTCTCGGTGTTTTTGGTACCGAAAAATCTTTAAGATCTTGTGTGTTTCGGGGCCCACACACGACAGCGGTCGCTTAGAAAAACGCCTGCGATGCCTTTTTTCCCGCTTTCCCGCTCTCCTCCTCCTCGTAACATGGCAATCAAGCGCGACTAAAGCTAAAAATAATTACACGAAAGACATAACACACTTTATTAAGCACTAAACATTTGATGTGCTCGGATGTGGGCCCCGAAAGTCGGATGAAGCCAAGTGCAGCTGCATAAAGAGCACTTGGAGAAATCATAAAAAAAAGAAACCATTTTGAGACAAAAGCGGCCCTAAAAACGACTTAATTTCTTTGTTAACGAAAAAATAATTTAAAATGTTCCTGGTGGAGGAGGAGTCTGGGGTTTAGTATCAATTATAATTTAAAGCAGCTCTTGATTTGTACGGTTTTTCAGTTAGGTTCTGGTTTTCTAAATCGCTTTAACTTGTGATTTACAATTTATTTAAATTTCGTATTTGTAAATTTAGTGAATGGATTTAGAAAGAGTTTATGGATTAATCTAATAATTTAAAATATCTTTATTTTGGCAATGAGAAATCAAGAGTATAGGGTACGGATGTATACCGAGAGAATAGGTTTTATATATACATATATTTGATATATCGACATAAATATTACGTTCAATATCATATCGAAAATATCATACATTTTATATATCGAATATTGAAATATCGAAACATATGACATTTAACTATAAATATCGATACTATTGATATTATCGAAAATGTCAGGAATCGTTCTATTGAATTTATTTGTTTATTTTTACCGAAAAACATTTTTAAAACTAATTTATTGATAAGCTCTTTATATTTATATCAAGAATTATAGTTTAAACTAGGTTAGGGGTCTTCTTTGGCACAGTTCGATATATCCAACAGAATATCGATTTATCGCTCATATATCGCAACGTTAAAACATCGATTTTAGTATCAGCCTACGATGCATTATTGATATATCAAAATTTTCTGCCACTCCTAAGATAGTCTTATTTTTAATTATTAATAAAAGGAACCTCCCTTATTTTAACTTAATATTAATTGTAAAATGTCTAAAATATATTTATTTTTTCCTCTGCAAACCCAAGATTCAAGGAGTGTGTATGATGAATTCTCACGAACATAAAACCTAAACTCATGGAGATGGATGCCTATGAGAGTCGGAGTCGGAGAAAACATTAGTGTTTCTTAAAACTTACGTTCACTGGGCTGCTGCCTAATTATGATTGATACGGGATACATACATACCACATTACAACCCACAAACTGACTATAAAGAACAACGATATATCCGCCGGCAGTTTCTTCATTCATTCGTTCTCAATTTCGAGCCCATTTTTCGCCCTGTTCCAGGCATTGTTTTCCGCCTTTTGCCTTCAGATTCAGTTCCAGCTCCAGCTCCGGCTCCGGCGTGTGTGCCATATCAGATGTATCTCTTACATCTCTCGACGCGACGCGGCGCATGTGCCTGGTTTGGTTTTTATGGGTTAAAGTTAAGGGAAGTGTGGTGCAACAAAGCGTGAGGCCCTGGGAACTTACAGTTATGTAGGCTATATAGTATATAAACGCAGTGCCCCCTGCCATTTTCCAGCTTGGATTACACACAAAGGAAAACGAGAAACGAACAACGACCAACGAGAAACGAATAAAATGGAAATTAAACCGAGGCAAGCTTCAGGGCTGCTGCTGTGGCAATTAGCGGAAATAGAAAACTCAAACCAAACCCAAACTTTTCGTAATGCCAAAACAATTTACACAACGACCATTATTCGAGGGCTGTTATCGAATTATATTTCCTAGTGATTGGGGGGAGTTTCTCTCCAGTTTGGTATGTTGCCAAGTGATGCCCTGATAGACGGCACCCTGGGCCGAGCTTTGGCACTGCTGCAACCCCATTAGCACTAACAAACGCATCTTCAAACTTTACTTGGCCGTAAAACTCTGTCTTCCCACTCCACTGAAAGAAAAAAGAACGCCCACCACCGATGGCAAAGGCAAAGGCAAAGGAGAAGCATTCATTGCACACACAAAAGAAAATGCCATTTTATGCATTTGAAGTGCGTCTGTGCCTCCACTATCTGGCATCTCTCTAGCTCTAGCTGGGGGTTATATGGTACTCCATGGAGTCCACACTTGTGTATATCAGTGCCCGGGTCTGTTTGTGATGGGCGTCCCGCACTCCTCCTCCGTGTGTCACAAAAACTGAAGTGTCAATTCCATCATAAGCCAAAGTGGCGCGCATATCGCATAACGCATCTCATTCCATCGCTCAAAGGGGGCCAGCAGTGGAGAAGATGACGATGACGACTGGGAGCGGGACCGGAACAGGCCAAGAAAAAGAAAAATTATTGAACAATTTCACAATAACACAACAAATGCCAACAAAAAAAAAAAAATCTGGAAAAGGGGAGAGCAGAAAAGAAAGCCGGAGAACTACAATTGCACTTTGAGATGTCACACATGTCCAAGTTCACAACGAAACTCGAATGCCCTGGGCCTCATCAGTAACTTGATCGGTGCTCCCATAAAAAAAAATATAACAAATATTTTTGAAGTAATTTAAAATGATTTTAATTGCAATAAACATATATTACCTACAATCAAGTACCTCATTTCTAGGAATACCTCTTTATTATTCATTAATATCAAGAAAGCACTTCTATATATAGTTATACATATTATAGGTATTATAATAGCTTTATTAAGATTTCCCTAACGTTTATTTTTAAGACTGACTACACATGTACATATTATACCAATTTGCATAACAACACGTTTTGCCTCCCTGAGCTGGTTGAATTTTATATCATTAACTCGCCACCTTGGCATCTATATTTTGCTATAAATCAAAACTAATATAGCCTGGCCAAAAGCGCTTAACTTTTGATGCATGTTAAAGATTAATTTTTTGCCATAACTCGAAGCATTTTATGAAGCAACAAGTAAGACCAGCAAAGATTGCAAAATTCCCCAGCAAAACACTCTTTCCGAACATCGATCACTTCAACTGCGGATTAAAGCGGAGGTACAGCTCCAGTGAACTTCAGAGAAATTAATGAAAACATCTGAGAGAAGAGGCTGGATGGAGGCACCCCTTGGTGGTTCCGATTTTGACAGCAGACACGCCGCCACAAAAGATATAGCGACAGATCCAATTCTCGCATCCCGTCTTGGCGGCGTTTTCACTTTGGGTGCGACAACTGCAGCGGCGCTGTCGGGATAATGATGAATACCTTTTTAATGAGCGGCTGACACATGCAGATGCTCAGGCGAACTTGGCCAGCGATTTATCATCGGGGAATGGGGAGCGGGAACGGGAAGTGGAGATGTAGTTGGAGCTGGAACTGGAGCTGGAATGGAGCTCTGACTGGGGGCCATTCCCTGATGCGTGGCATGACCCTAACCTACCCCAGTTCGGCTCCGTTGATTGCCAACTATTGTGCGTTCAATTCCGTTATTGGGCTTTGACATGCAGAGTTCGCTGGCTCGGAAAAGTCAGTGCCACCGGCGAAACACGCAGGCACAGAGAAAAATAAGGAAGGAAAATTAATTTAGGCTTGATAGTAAATATTAAGGAAAATTTATAAGAGCAGTTAGGGTCTCAAGCTAGATTAAGCAAGATAATTTTTATTATTACTATTTATTATTATTTATTATTTATTATAACAGAAGAAACAAAGATTCACTTAACGCTATATTTGTGAAAATTCAAGGTGCCGAAATAGGCACCATTTAATATAAATATTAAATATTTATTTCATTATTAAATTTAAATTAAATTAATTTTCAAGTGTATGTTCATGGCTTTAAAATTAGTTCTCATTGAAGCTAATGAGACTTAATTTACTTCTTCATCATTAATCATTAAATTATAGTGTTTATTATCAACAAGAAGTGTAGAACTTATTGCAGAGAGTGCATCTAAAATTTCCAAGTACAACTTCAGAGACACATAGCACTACTCGTGAAGGCTTTTTAAAAATTAGTCAGTATTTAGTCAGAATTCAGAGACACAACACTGATTATTTCAAATGTTTCTAAATACTATTTAGTGAACCCCTTTCTTTTGTTTTCTCTGTACTTTTACTAACATGTGTATACATAAGAGTTTAATGAAATATTCCCGTGCATAGTTTCCGTCTGTGCCCCTGTGCTCCCCAGCTCCCTAGCTCCCCATTTTCCAGCTGACCGTACTTGCTTTCTAATTAAAAGTTTGCCCTTAACGCTCGCTTTAAACGCAAGCCAGTTTTTGGGTTTGGTCGCTCGATGGGTGGGGCACCCCGAAAATTAACCCCACCCCACCTGCCACCCCCTTGTAGCCTTCCCGACTCACGTTTTACAGCCGCCCAGCGCCCAACTATGCGCCATTGTTGTTCGTGGAGGGGGCCAGCGAAAATGTTTGTTGATAAACAGAATTTATATGTGGGTTTGTGTGTTTATGACCCGGCCTGGCATTCGGTATAGATGTGTGTGGGGCTGTTGGCCAAAAACTGGCAGGGGGCGATAGGGCGACAGGTGCTGGAGTCGGTGCCGCGGGCCCGAAAAAGCGTTATCTGGCGGATATGGCCTATTGAGCCAGTGTTTATGGGTCATTAGGGTGCGTGGAGTGTGTGTGTGTAGGGCAAACATTTTGGCAATATCTTTGGCCACCTTTTCGTGTCCCTCTAATTAACATGCCATTGTCCTTGAGGTGAGAGCGCGTTAGCGATCGCTTCCGCTTGGCCAAGTGCCAATCAGAAATCTGCATGCAAAGCACTCGAGAGTTGAGGAGCGGCCGCGGCTAAAGCGTTACATGCAAATAACTTTCTAAACCGACGGCTGCACCTTGACGGCTTCCTTTGGCACAGGGAGGGAGGCACAGCCAGGGCACTGGGAGAAAATTAGAGGCATTTGGTGATTAAATTGAGCAATTAGTCGGGAGTTATTATGTTGGAAATAGATAAGTTTTTAAGCTGTAAGAGATCAAGAGAATCGAATTAGTAGGATACTACATAGAACATTATATTAAATAATTTAAATAAGTATGTGTAGATATAAATAAGTGTTTGAGAATTCAAAATGAGTTTAAAATAATTTTTACAAGAGCAGATAAGTCAAATATTCAGGGCCAGTCTATGAATATGAACCTAAGGTTTTTCGGCCTACGTTTTTAAGGTCCTATCGAAGCCAATGCTCACTTTAAATTGAATTAAAGTTTATTACTCTATCCATTAATAATATTTTGTTGAGAAAATGAGAAACCGTGCCTATTTCTTATCATAATATTAAGACTTAATAATTAAAAACTTATTTAAGAACAACCTGAAGCAAGTTATCCAATGAAAATGCCTACTTAAAATGAGTAATTACAATATAACAGGTTATAAATACCTCCAACAAAATCCCCTAAGAACCAGCTTTGGTTCTCTAACATCTGTGTTACTCCGCAACTTCTATAAATAAATTTAAAATAGAAATCCTCTAAGAGGATAAACCCCCAAAGCCCCTCAATTCGGCGAGTGTGCTTTGGAAATGCAAATGCAATGGCCACCATCGGCTCGCGCCTGTCAATCAACGGAGGTCCCCAGGTGTTTGGCCAGGCAGGCAGCAAGTGTCCACTTGACTTCCGTTTCGTGTAGGTTTTGGTTTTAGTGACTCTGGCTCCTTGCTTTTCCCGGAATCAAACGTGACGCACGCCGTCACTGGATGGCTCTAATCTGCTGCATTTGCCGAAGGTATTTGCATGGAAGCCGCTCGGCTCGGCCCTTGTTTATATTTGCATAAATACTCGTATTTACACAGCCCGGCAAACAGCAGTTGTGCATATGCCTGTGGCATTTGGGCCAGTCAGTCGAATAATTTCGATTTGACAATTGTGCGGGGCCCAACAATACGGCCTATAAGCTGGCTTAAACGTATCCATTGCGGCTTATGGGGCTCCAGGTCCCAGATTGGGTCCCAAGTGCGATCTCATTTCGATTCTGCAACATGGCACTCAATTATGTCGTCGTAATTTCCTGCTCGACACAATTATACGATGCTTATCGCCAGTCGGTTTTTAGCCATATTCGGCCTCTTGGCTCACATGAGGCATTATGAAGCGTGTATAATAAATCTCCGAGCCGCGACTTGTCGTCAAATTATGCAAATTTCCCGTGTGGGCTCAGCGGAGTATCAGCTGGGGATCGAAGAGCGAATCCAGATGTGGGTCATCGACGCATCGATAACATCAACGCGTCGTCGTCGTCGCCGTCAGTTGGGATATGGGATATATGAGAGGCAACTAACTACTCACATTTCTCATCACGCCCACGTCATTTTTTGGAGCAAAGCGCTGGGAAACAATGCCTTGACTACTTAGCAGGGCCCAAAGCCTCGCACACACTCATTCAGATGCAGATGCATCCACTTTTGGCCTCTTGTTTGACTTTGTTTAACACTATGGGCCCTGCTCTCTGGCACTGACAAAATACATAGGTCTGGGAAGTGACAGTGATGGCAAAGGCATATTATTTGGGATTACGTTGTACGTAATTACAATGGGTACAGAAAGGGCAAAAAAATATGAGAGATGTTAGTTAAAGATATTTGCCTTATCTTAACCATATTTATATATATTATTTTATTTTAGATTTTTTTATAATTCTATAAAATGTATTTGCATTTGGGTATTTACCCAAAGAATGCTCTGCTGTACATTCTTATTCCTCTGTTTATTTTATATATGTACGTGAGACGTTGTGCTCTTTGACTCGTGTAAAGCCTAATGGGTTCTTGTTCCGATGTACCCAAAAGAGTATCATACAAATATAGTTATAAATATTCAAAAAATATTCCAAGATACGGAATATTCACAAAATGCCACACAATCTTATTTCTCTCATTTTTCTATGAACGTGAGATTTTGTGCTCTTAGCTGTGGCTCGTATCTTTTTGTAAATCTTAAAAAGTTGGGGCTTCCGGGGCTTAGTTAAAGTCATCATCAGTCTACAGCTTTATTTAAGCAAAATGTAGATAGTTATGCGGATCTACAATATAACCATTATTATGTTATTTCTTTCCTTGATTTCATGAAACCTTTGGCTTGATTCTATGTTTAATTGCAAAGGCATTAGGCTATCGGATCTTGGGTAAAGACATTACTAGTCTACAGCTTCATTAAACATGAATATGAATTTTCTAGTATCCAGCAAATATCTTATTAATTGTTGCCTTTATTTTATGTACTTGAGACGTTGTGCTCTTTGCTATAAAAACTTTCTCTTGAATCTGTGCGTAAATCCAAAAGCTTCTGCTTCCGAGGCTAAAACATCAATAACCTTCAGCTTCTTTTAATCAGAATTATTGGTAGATATTAGTTCCTAAAAACAGATATAAGATATAAGTTCCTAAAAACACAGCCAAATCTAGCCTGAAAGAAGCCACCACAGACATCCCTAAATCAAGACCCCATTCTAGTGTAAACAGACGTAGAGAGACACGCCTATTTGGGTTATGTAGCTTGGATTTGTTTCAACTCTGCGAAATGGGTTACATGCGAGGCGAGGCGAGGCGATGCGATGGGATTCTATACGAGGCGAGGGCCCTTTGGCGAGCAAACAAACACAAAGAGTGGCAGAATGTGCAGCGGAGCGTGGAGTGCACTAAGCGCGGATTTATAACGGAAGCTTAGCCCGCTCGCCGACTCATGAATAAATTAACAAGAGCGCAGAGAATCAGCACGAGAACATATGTATGCATAAATGTTTGTACATATTGTGGATGTTCGCATAACGGTGAAGGTATAGAGAACGGCAATGGCAACAGCAACACGCCCCCTCCGGCACATTGTTTTTCCAACTTCTTGCCATAAAAAGCCATGCGAGACAGTGGCGATTAAAATCGATCTTAAGGCTCATAAATTATGCAATTCAGCAAACGGAAAACTTCACTGCTCTGGTAGACAGACAGTAGCGCGCCATAAGATCCAAGATTGGAGTATTGTAAGAGATATGGGATAATAGGGAGACTAGCGAAGTTCCCTAGCTTAAAAATAATTACCCTGACATGTGTGGGGTTTTGAATCCTTGTGAAAAAAATATATATTCCAGAAATTTCTTTATTCTTTATTCTTTATTTTGAAGTTGATAAATACCCTTTACCATTTTCATATTTTCCTAGTTTAAAAACCATAACTGTAACTTTTTACAGTCATTAATTTAAGCTTAGTAAATTGTAATAATAATTTTAATACATTTGCAATTTATTTTAATAAGTTTGATGTATTATCCTTACTCAATAATACATTTTAGAGTTTCCAAGAAGGATATCTAAAGTAAATTTTATGAAACACAAGAATAGTTACTTTTACTTTGTTTAGCAATTAAAGTTTGAAAAATGTAGGTATATGAAGGCTTCCTTCCTCTCTGAAAAGGTTTTCTTAAAATTGGAGAACTATTTTATAGAGTAGAGTAAATGATATCTTAAACTGCACTCGAGTTATGAAACTATATATGAAGTTCATTGAATAAACGTTATTATTATTATCTCTACTTATAACGACAACCAGAGTGGGTTACGGAATCTCAACTGAATATAGAGACCTCTTTTAGAGGAGGCTGCAACTGCCTTCATCTGCGTGTGGTCACTGTTTGTTTCAGTTTCAGTTTCCGATCCAGCTTCAGCTTTAGTTTTAGCTTTTCTTTTTTGTTTTTTTCGAATCCAGCCCACGCCCATGTCAGTGGGCACCCACAAGCTGAGCTCGGAGTAACATAGAGCTCTGGCAGTTGGACATTCGGACAGTTCGGACAGCTGGGCGGCTCAACTTTAACTTCGATTTTCAATATTCATGACAGGAATGGGGGCGGCAAAGGGGAGCAATGCCTGAGATGGTTGATGGGGGAGAA
>VNJO01001856.1:0-13114 GCA_008042535.1 Drosophila tani | reverse complement strand
CAATGCTAATTTAAGGCCCAACCCAAAGCATACAGCTGCATATTTGGTATAACAGATTATACCAGCTGCTGCTCCGATCTGAGCTTAAAAGCTCAAGTCAACAAATTTATGAGCATATTAAGCCCGACTCCAGCCCAAGCTCTTGCAGTAAGCGTGCTCAGCTCGCAGCGAACAGCGGTGGCAACTTATAAAGAGGAATCCAGAAAATACAAACCAATCGCGAAAATGAAATCACTGAGATTGAGATTGAGCCTGGGCCTGGTCTTGTGTCTGATCGGCATTTTCAGCCGGAGTGCAACGGCCAAGTTGGAGGAGAAGTTCTCGTGGAAGCAACTGGCCTTCGATTGGCCCACTCCGGAGGCCGAGGCGGAGGCCAAGACAAGTGGCCAATACATCGAGGAAAACAATCTGCCACTGGGCGTGGAGCGCTGGCAAAACCGAATCTTCGTCACTGTGCCAAGGTAAATTACCATATTCATAAACGAAAGCCAACTTCTACTCGTGATTACCTATAGTTATAGTTGCTTTTTATTATTTACTTTTTGTTGTTTGGTGATTTTAATTGTAATTAAATGTCAAGCTAGACTTGCAAAACCATCGAGTGTCGACAGGGAAACCGGTTTCCTGTTCGATGGTTGAGCTTATACTTCTGTTTTCCTTTGTATAAGTCTATTTAGCCTCTCAAATAGTGGTTTCTAAATGCAAATCTAATCGTGAAATGTATAAATGTATAATTAATAAGAGATTCTATTTAATATATTTAACAACTGGTAAGCAGAGAGATTATATGATGTCAACACCTTTCGGGGATTACCCCAGATGCGCTTGATGGGGAAAACGTTCAGAAAACAAACATTTTCGGCAGCTATGAGTAATCAAAACAATGACCACCGAAAACCACTTTACCAGGAAAAAAAATAGACAGAAATTAAATGTCGAATTCGTTTCAAGTATTTTTGATCAGCATTAATAATTGGTTCAGTCTTATTGATGATCAATATGGTTGCCACTTCACTATCTTTAAACAACAGAAAGTCAAAACTATTAGTTTTAAACCGGACAAGTATTTATACCCGGTACCCATAGAGCACAAGGGTATAATAAGTTAGTGCCAACCGAGAATGTATGTAAAAGGCAGAAGGAGAAGTCTCTGACCCTATAAAGTATATATATTCTTGATCAGCGTCACCACCCGAGTCGATCTTGCCATGTCCGTCTGTCCGTCCGTCCGTCCGTGTGAAACAACAGATCTCAGAGACTATAAGAGCTAGAGCTACCAAATTGACTACCAAGTGACATCCTTTGGAATCTGTTGCACGCAGTTCTAGTTTGTTTTAAAATTTGGCCACGCCCACTTCCGCCCCCAAAAATCATAAAACGGTATATAAGCTATAGTCGTAATTTTCGTCATATAGTAAATAGATAAAATAAATAAGTAGATCTTCGTGGACGTATTCTGAAAATATGAGTAAAATCGGATTTAAATATAAAAATGTAAAAGTATACTAGCTATATATAGCTAAGTAACAACATTTTTTTTTTTTAATTTTCTTTTTTTCCGATATTTACATGAAAACACTAAGATATGTTAAATAACCATTGTATTATGAACAAGAAATGCCGAAGTTTGTATATCCTTGCAGTCTGCAATTGGACAATTGAAAGTCGATCTATTTTGGTAAAATAGAAGAAATATCGAAGTTTTTACATGTTTATAACATTTACCTACACATTTTACATTTCACATTTTCATATAAATTCGTAATTCTTAAACCGTAAAAAACAGCTATATCTCGAAATTTATAGAAATACGTTGAAAAACAGAGAATGGACATTCAGGGCCGAAAATTAAAATGTTCATAATTCTCATATTTTTTAGGTTATAAATTTTTATAAAGAAACTACATATCGAAATCTATTTGAATAACTTTGCAGATAGTCTTCTTTCTATTGCAGCTAGTAATATGTATGTCGGAATGGTCGGAATCGGACCACTATATATAATAGCTGCCATAGTAACTGTTGGGCAAAAATGTTATATTTTTGATATTTTTGAAGATATTGGGTTTAAATTAAATATGCGATCCTTTAATTATATTATACCTATACATTTTCAATTTCATGCAAATCGGACCGCTATATCTTATAGCTGCCATAGGAATGATTGAAAAATTAATGGAAACAAATTAAAACATCTCTGTTTCTCAACGTATTTGTAAAAATTTCGAGATATTGCTTTTTTAACGGTTTTAGAACTACGGTTTTAGTTTCATTAAGATCGGACAACTATGTATATCATATAGCTGCCATAAAAGCGATCGGTTGATTTATACGAAAATGTAAAATGTGTAGGTAATTGTTATAAAAATGTAAAAACTTCGATACGTTTCTAAATTTTATTAAAATTGATCGACTTAATGATCCAATTTCAGACTGAAAGGGTATACAAACTTCGGCTTACCGAAGTTATCTTTCCTTCTGGTTTTTTTAATTATTAAGCGCGGTCGAAGTTAATGCATAGCGTACACAGTTATTCACAAGTACTGGTTCCCTAGTATATAATGCTGATGTTCGATCGGCTTCAAAGTTCAATGATGATCTCTTTAGTAAGAGTGAAACAAACTGTATGAACAACCTGCTGCATTTGTCTTCTGACAAAGACGATCCTTGTATCTAAGAATTGATAGTCAAATCTGATCAGGTTCACTATGGACCTCGAGTTGGCTAAAACCACTAATAATATTTTTATATTATTTATTTTGTTAAGATGGAAGGCCGGTGTCGCTGCTACCCTTAACTACATTGACCTTGATTCTACTGAGAAGTCCCCTAAACTGCATCCATATCCAAGTTGGAATGCGAACAAGCTGCCCATCAGTGTTCAGCCGCAGGATCAGAAGACACCATCGGGTGGACGCCTGGATGCTGACAAGGCCCAAGATGCTGGAGTTCAACTCAAGGATAACTCCACCATTATTTCCACGTTCCGCATACAGGTGGACGTGTGCGATCGTCTCTGGGTGCTGGATACCGGCCTGGCCGACATTCTGGGCAATCCAAAACAGATTACGCCCAATTCGATTTTGGTCTTTGATCTGAAGACAGATACTCTTGTGCGACGCTTCGCTATCCCCGATGACCAGAAGAAGGATGACTCGTTCTTTGCAAATATTGTAAGTGCATCGAATAGTACGCCCAGAATTCATTCGGATCTAAAATATTTTCATATTTCATATTTTAAATCTAGGTTGTGGATGCCGACCGCTCCGAGTGCCAAGATGCGTTTGCCTATATTCCCGATTTGGGTGCCTACGGCGTCATCGTATACTCACTGAGGAACGATAAGTCCTATCGTGTCAAGCACAACTTCTTCCACTTCGATCCGCTGCAGGGGGACTTCAATGTGGGCGGCGTCAACTTCCAATGGACGGACGGAGTCTTCGGTCTGGCCGTGGGTCCCATGAATCCGGATCACTCCAAGGATATTTATTTCCATGCCCTGGCGAGCACCAAGGAGTTCAAGGTCTCCAACAGAGTGCTGCAGAACGAATCACATGTGACTGGCGGCGACTCGTATTATGACTTTAAATATGTTGGTGACCGTGGAATGAATGGTCAGTCCACCGCTGAGGTCTTCGACCCCGAGACCGGTGTCATCTTCTACACGCAGGTGAACAAGGACGCCATCGCATGCTGGAATATTAAGCGGCCGTACACTCCGGATACTCAGGGGCTCATCGATTCCGATTCGCACACTCTGGTCTTCCCCAACGATATGAAGATCGATAGCGAGGGCACCGTTTGGGTGTTGTCCGACAAGATGCCGACCTATTTGTATAAGGAACTCGATCCCTCGGCCGTCAACTACCGTATTTTGATGGGCCAAAACCGCGATCTCATCAAGGGTACACCATGCGAAATGTAAACAGTGTTACATATAATCACTGTGAATGCATTTTTCTATTTACATTACGACATTATTTGTTTGTTAGTAAGAGTCAGCTTAATAAACTATTGAAATTTAATTGGATCAGTGCAGTGGAGTCTCTAATCTAAATGTCTGATTTAAGTAGATTGGCGGCCAGTTGTACCTTCTCGCCTGGCTTGAAGGCAGGCATACCCAGGTACGGACAGGTGGAGCAGCGAAAGGCGTCACCCAGATAGCACTAAAAAATCATGAAAAGTAAATAATCAAGTATGTAAGGGAGAATCCACTTCAACTTACATTTCCACAGCTAGACTTGGCGTTCTCGGTTTCAGTCTTGCTCTGTCCCTTCTCACTCTCTAGTTCCTCGGCCAGACCGCAGGAACAGTTCTTGCACGCCTTGCGTTTACCGGTGGTGCTACAAACGCGCAGACCAGCCGGATCCGGCTTCTGTTTGTCCTCCTCATCCAGTAGATCCTCCTCATCGATAAGGTCCTCGTCGTCCCCACTTATTTTCCACACATTTAAGGCACTGGCATTCTTCTTGGCAAAGGATAGCCTGGCCGATGACCCAGTTTCATAGCCAGGTTTCTCGGCTGTCAGAGCATCACCAGCATCTTCGCGGCAGTTGATAAAGCCAGATAGCTTGACCTCCTGAAGCAGACTTCCAGCCGGTCCAATAAAGGCCACCAAGTGCAACTTGCCACTGGGCTTCAACATGTGCAGCAACTTTACGTAATTGTCGGTAAGCTGAGCACATTCAATCACAATTAGGTCGAAGCTGGAGTTGGCGTAGGAGGCTGAAACACAAAGTAATCCAAATACATTACATTAGACATGCTGACTCACTGGATGTGAAATACGCGTTACTTACAGAAGGACAGGCGGTGCACATTTTCCAAAGCCACCTCGCCGCCGGTGGCTGCTTTTAGCTGCTCAATACGCTTGTCCAAATCTGCACTGTCCGTCCATATGTACAGGGATTTTTGCAGACCCTTAAATTGCTCCATTGTTCTACTGGAAAGATCTATTAGTACTATTACCAGTGTTACCAGATGCAAATGTTGCTTTCCCCCTAAAAAATTTCAAATAGTCGATATTTCACCCTAAAAAATCCAGTCAATTGGGGAGATGGCTCTAGAGATGGGGTGAACAAAAATAAGAGAATCTAGAGATGGGGTGAACAAAAATAAGAAGATCTGGAGATGGATGTTATCGATGTTTGGCAGGGGATCACCGATGTTTCTCCACCTGTTCGTGTCGATATTTTCTCCTAAAAAATCCCGCCGAATTCAAAAAAATCTGATATATTCAAAGATTTAAAAGAAGAAATATCTAATTATGACGTGGAACGTTGCAAAGCGGAAAAATGTCGGTGGAATACCAGTTTTTAGTATCTTAAAGGCGGGTTCACGGAATGCGCCATCATCAGCTGGCAAAACTTTCAGGCGATAGGAAAATGGTGGACAGTATTTAGTTTGATTAATTCGCCATTTTAGGTGATTTATAATAAAAAAAGCAATTTTATAGAGATTTTCTTAAAAATTTTAAATCAATCGTTCCGAAAAAAAAACCCTAAACTTTCCCCCTAAAAATTCTTCCCCCCTAAAATTCCCCCTAGGATCTAGGGGGAAACCCCTGATCTGGGAACACTGCTATTACTAGTAGATCTGTAAAGCCATTGACGATAGATATTATCGATAGTATCGATGACGTGCACCAACGAATGGGATTCCCAGCATCGATATATCGCGTCGTCACTCCTGTCGTTACGTATACCACTATTCAAAACAGCGACAACAAAATCATACATGCCGCCTACACTCCGTTTTATTTATATAATTGGATTATAATTACAAACCTAAACAAACATTTTCCTTATAAGAACGTCCTCAATTATTTGATTTGTTACGATTTGGTTTTTTTTCCTACAACTATAACTGGGTTTATCTGTATAATATGACACAGATCTACAAATATACTTAGAATCCTAAGTTAATTCAAAAAAGCAGCCCTTGAATTTTTCGAACATATGCGTTAGTTCCCACGTCCGAAACATTTAAAAATGTATTGGTAGCTTACATTTTTAATAAGTAGGTCAAACGCGATTTCTTTTGCATTGAAATAAAATCGATATAAGGAATTGGGAAATCGTCATCAATGAGGTAATTGGACACCATATTTCTTATGGCTGCTTTTAAGCATAATCTTTTTATGTATATATAGAAAATTTTCTAATTAACAAATAAAAAATCCATTTAATGGTAGCTTTCTTAACGAACACAAAACTCAGTTAAAAACGCAACATTTTCCATTTATAAAAAAATTGTTTCTTAAATGATATATTAAATCCGTCGCTGGGATTATTAAAAATACAAACAAGCTTAAAAATCAAGCTGTCTGGCTAGAAATATGCTTGTCGGTCATCACTTGTCGAAAACTCCGAACAGTGTTGAGAAACGCAAGACATATCGCCGGTAAGAGTGGCGACAATCATAAATAGGCGCCTATCGAAATATCGATACAACATCAACATCCTCCACTCAGTTTAGTTGTAGTATTATAAATATAACTCAAGCGCTAGACGCAGCTTAAACAGAAGCCAGCCGCTACAACCGCTGGTCGCTAGTCAAGTGCTTCTAAGAAACAAATATGTAAATACTCTGTTTAGGGCGCTTACTCAAATCCAAGCACAACAACAAAGCGAGTCCGAATCCGAGTCCGCGACGAAGAAGAAGAGAGTGCGTGAGAGAAACGACAGCTGCTACCCGTGTGTTGGTGCAGGATAACAAATACAAAACATACAATAACAACAAAGCAGTGTCCAAAGTGCCAAACGAATTTGCCAAAAAAAAAAAAGAAAAAACCAAGAATCCCAAACGGTCCAAAGCCCCAGCCAAACGGCCCCGGAGTTCGTTCATCAAGTTCCAATGCAAAGACCATGTGCATAAATGAAGAGCTACAGTCAATTTAATTTAAACGCCGCCGCCGCCCCGCACGCCATTGCCTACGATAACGCAGCCGCAGCCGCAGCAGTTTCTCAGTCACTTAATCAAGGTTCGCCCCTTGATCACAGCCATCACCAGCAGCGCCAGGACATGCCGCACTTTGGACTGGGCACTGGTCCGCAGCCGCCGCCACCGCCTCAGCAGCTACAAGTGCACCACCAGCAGCAACAACAGCAGCAGCAGCAACATCAACAACAACAACAGCACTTGCAAATGTCCATGCTACCAGGTCCGTACCGGCCGCACATCGAGGAAAAGAAGCTGACTCGAGATGCGATGGAGAAGTATATGCGGGAGCGCAACGATATGGTCATCGTGATACTCCATGCCAAGGTGAGAAACGTAGAGTAGTATAGTAGAGTAAATAGCTTTAATAAGCAGTTAATAGATGCCAATTCTATTAAAAATCGCTTAAAATGATTTAGTTCTTGTTAGCTCATTGTTAAACGCAAATTTATTCAAGGCTTTCGTTTCAAAAGTTTAAAATTAAATATAATTTGTCGACTTGTATCTTTACATGGTCAAGAATATGCGTCAGGGAAAGGATATCTGATTTAGTTATCCAGATCGTATATATCCTCGTATATATTGAGAACTTGGAAGATACATGTATGTATACTTAGATCTAAAAAGGGAAGTTTGCAGATCATACAATCGCTGAATTACTTAGACATCAAATTATTTGAGACTACATATGTAACTAAAAATAAACCCAATACTTGGTTAACAGAGATGCTTCTATTCACTTTTGGATAAATAGTTCTGTCTCAAAAATATTTCACAAAATTAGATTTCCAATAAACCAAGACAAACCTCTTATCATCATTTGGAGGCGCTTGTTTCTAGTGTCCACTTTAAGGTGTTAAATTTTTGCGGTTTTGCAAAAGCAAAAGCAAAGCAGAGACAAAATGAAAATGGAATAAAATTGTCGCGGTTGCCTTTTGGCGGTTGGCGATCTTCAAGCGGCCGACTGCCGCCAAATGCGAATCCTTCACACTCCACTGCCCACAAATTGAGCAACGCGAGCCCCGGTCCCAGTCCAGTCCAGTCCGCGTCCGCAATGACAAATAATTGAAATTAATTACAGAAAATTAGCAAAGCTGCATTGCTTGCGGTTTGATTTGATTTGCCGATAATCTGGACGCCAATTTGTGCTAATTGAATTCCATTCCTGCACCATCGTGCATCGTGTATATTCCAGGTGGCCCAAAAGTCGTATGGCAACGAAAAGAGATTCTTCTGCCCACCCCCGTGCATTTACCTGTTCGGGAGCGGCTGGCGGCGGCGGTACGAGGAGATGTTGCAGCAGGGCGAGGGCGAGCAAGGGGCACAGTTATGCGCTTTTATCGGCATCGGTAGCAGCGACCAGGATATGCAGCAGCTGGATCTCAATGGCAAGCAATATTGTGCGGCCAAAACTCTGTTCATCTCGGACTCGGACAAACGGAAGCACTTTATGCTGTCGGTGAAGATGTTCTACGGCAATGGCCATGACATCGGCGTCTTCAACTCGAAGAGGATCAAGGTGATATCCAAGCCGTCCAAGAAGAAACAGTCGCTGAAGAATGCCGATCTGTGCATAGCCAGCGGCACAAACGTTGCCCTGTTCAACCGCCTGCGCTCCCAGACCGTGTCCACCCGGTATCTGCACGTGGAGAACGGACACTTCCATGCCTCGTCCACTCAATGGGGTGCCTTCACGATACACTTGCTGGACGACAATGAGTCCGAGTCGGAGGAGTTCCAGGTGCGCGATGGCTACATCCATTACGGGGCCACCGTTAAGCTAGTGTGCTCGGTCACCGGCATGGCCCTGCCCCGCCTCATCATCCGGAAGGTGGACAAGCAGATGGCCCTGTTGGAAGCCGACGATCCCGTTTCGCAGCTGCACAAGTGCGCCTTCTATATGAAGGACACGGACCGCATGTACTTGTGCCTATCGCAGGAGAAGATTATCCAATTCCAAGCCACACCCTGTCCAAAGGAGCCCAACAAGGAGATGATCAATGACGGTGCCTGCTGGACCATCATATCCACGGACAAGGCCGAATATCAGTTCTACGAGGGCATGGGTCCAGTGGCGTAAGTACCTATATCCTATATCCTTGCGTATCCATTAACTGATCTTCTAATCTTCAAATTCCCAGTTCCCCTGTCACCCCGGTGCCAATAGTCAACTCACTGAACCTCAATGGCGGCGGCGACGTGGCCATGCTGGAGCTCAGTGGCGACAATTTCACGCCCCACTTGCAGGTGTGGTTCGGCGATGTGGAGGCGGAGACCATGTACCGCTGCACTGAGACCCTGCTGTGTGTCGTTCCCGAGATTTCCCAGTTCCGCGGCGAATGGCTTTGGGTATGTGTTGGAGTGTTGGAAAACGGAAAAGCGACTCCTTAATTAATTGATTAACCAATTGTTTCGTTTCCAGGTGCGTCAGCCCACACAGGTGCCAATTTCGCTGGTTCGCAACGATGGAATTATTTATGCCACGGGACTGACCTTTACGTACACACCAGAGCCTGGTCCTCGGCCGCATTGCAATAACCAGACCACCGAGGACGTAATGCGGACGCGACACAATAATAACAACAATAACATCACTAGCATTAGCAATAACAATAATAACAGCAGCAGCAGCAATGCGGGCTCACCTGCCAGTGGCAGTATGCAGCAACAACAACAGCAGCAGCAGCAGCAGCATCAGACGCTGCCCTCAATCTCAGAAGTGCAATGGAATAGTCATGGTAGCGGCTTGTCCTGAGTGCAGGACTATTGCATTTTCGCCTATTTATGTATCATAAGTTACTTATAGTTTTTATTAAAGTCCTTAGTTTGTAGATTGATGACATTTCTCACACTGATTTTCCGCCCCTCATGACGTGCCCTTACCTTACCTCTCTCTATATACCGAATCATCTCCTATATCTCCTATATACATGTATCTAGTGCTAGTTTGGAACCAATAGATGTGTAAATGCAAGATTGCTTCTGTACATACATAACTCGAAAGAAAGCTCACTGACATTGACATACAACGTCTAATTATAGTTAAATATACAATTGATATAATAAGTCTATAGACGATTTTTTTAGCAGCATTTGAGCAAAGAAATATAAACGATTTTCTTTGCTATGAATTTCTAAAGGCAGCCAGAATTCTAGTGAAAGCCATGCCTATAAAAACATTCCACATTCCTTTTTAATTGTAACATATGTGTGTCTTTGTTTTGTATATATCTACAAAGCTTACCATTTAGCCCTAAAAAACGGCATGGCATGAATATAAATTATTTTCATTTGATTTTATCAACACCCTTTGGAAATTCATAGCACAAAATGTCGCCCGAGAAATCGATTTTTATTTCCTAAGAAATAAAGCCTAAATTAAATGAAAAATATAAAACGAGACCAAAATCGAAAATTTTGACATGAAAAATACAAGAAATTATGATGTTCGTTTATGTTCTTGGAATGAGTTATGGGAGTGATTTGACATAATTCGTTGGCTGGTGCGAGAGGGCTTGGATTGGTTGGCTGCCTCAAATTGGTGTGGGAATATGGCCCAGTATCGTGTGAATATATTTAAACAAAACAAGTGCAGTTCTTCCCACGGTAGCCGCCTCAACCCTCTTGGGTAAGGGGAAGCCGACGACTTTAATTATTATAGTTCGGCCAGTATTGCTGAAAGCTGAAAGCTAAGCCAAGAAGCAGATATACTTATTGTTTCCGTTTTGGCCAAGCCAAGGAGTAGAATTTTCTCACAGCCCAAAAGCTGTTGTGAGCTGTGAGAACTTTTCACTGTCTTTTGTTAAATATTTATGCAGTTTTTAGCTAACTGCTGCTTAGCTGGGGCCTTTACAGATTTACAATCTTAGAGATTCGCGATTTTGAATTCATTATCGCTTACTTCCGTTCAGTGAATTCAGGGAGAAGGTGCTCGCTGGCGAGGCAATTAAACTCATCTCCCCGTCCCAGTTGGGAGACAAATTTCTCATCAGAGTCAGCCAAGCAATAAGAAGTCATAAGTCGGGCCCCTGCAACCCCTAAGATGCACTTTTCGGAGTGAGAACGAAAGACTCAAACAACAAACCTCGGCTGCGTGAGAGAAAATGAAGAAATGATGATGATGATGGAAAAACCACCACCAAAATGTCCGGGACTCTTAATTGGAACTGCAACCTCTTAAGGTCGTCGTCGTCGTCTTATAAGAAGCTGAATATGAAATTAGTTTGGAATTTTTAATGAACGTTCATTCCCCCCCCACTTTTTCCCGGATTCTTCCCTACCCCGCTTCAGCAGGGCTATTCTCGCCAGGTATAAGTGCGATTGTTGCGGTTGCTGCTAGAAAAGGGGAGACAGCGACAGCATTTTCTAAAAGTTCTCAGGACTGCTACACATTTTCATACCTTACTACTAAAAAAAGTTAATTATCTTGAAAAAATCTAAGTCTATACTGTCTTGAGTCGTTCCGTTCGTCTGTCGACTGCTGTTGTTTTTCACACGCTGGGGAAAAATGGAAATTCTTGCAAAATACAATGCGTGGGAAACCGTTCGCGTGGGAGTCAGCCAAGAAAAATCAAGGGAAACTATATATATATATTGTATTCACGAGACTTTGGACACGTACTCTGTTTAAGCTGCTAAATCCAAAGAAATACGTTCAAATTTTCGTATCGATTGGGATCACATCGAATTTTCAGAACTTTTCTGGAGTTTACGCTTATCAAACCAATAAAACCATTAATAACTTTAGATTTTCCGGAAACTTAGTAGAAAAGAAAATACCTCTAAAGAAAATATCTGTAATAAAAATGTATTGCCTTTTAATGATCCAATTGCAGACTGCAAGGGTATACAAAACTCGGCTTACAGAAGTTGGCTTCCTTTCTTGTTATACCCGGTACCCATAGGGTACAAGGGTATTATAAGTTAGTGCCAATCGAAAATCTACACGTTGAAAAACAGAAAAGTTTTAATCTTTTTCAAGTCATTTTCAGATCATTCCTATGGCAGCTATAAGGTATAGTAGTCCGATTTCAGCCGCTCCGACATATATACTGCTTGCAAAAGAAATAAGACTATGCTGAAAATTTCAGCCCGATATCTTAAAAACTGAGAGACTAGTTTGTGTAGACTAGATCGACTTGTCTGGTGATGATGATCAAGAGTATATACTCGTACACTTTATGGGGTCGGAGATGCTTTCTTCACTGCGTTGCAAACTTCTGACTAAAATTATAATACCCTGCAAGGGTATAAATATCCTGCTCCTGCAATAAAATTTTAATAATTTTTGAGTTGGAAATTGTTTCCTTATTTAAGATCAAGCCATATCCCTTGCAAAATCGAATTTAGAAGTTTAATGATCATCAGCATAAAGAATTAAGTCCAATAGTTAGTAAGCTAAATCAGTTATTATTTATCGGGCTCAGTGCAAATGATGGCGGCTTGAGGCACCGCCACGCCCCGTTTCTCAAAATCCTCATCCACCATAAGGCGAGCCAAGTTCTTCCTCTCCTGCACTAGCACCTTGAACCGGGCTAGCGTAGCATCGAATACCGCGATGGTCTCCATGATGCACTCCTTGATCAAGCCTTCCTCCGGGAAGCAGCGCAGCCCGTTCTGGAACATCTGGTACACAAGTTCAACGAATTTTTCGAAGCTCTCGAAATTGTCCGTGTTGAGGTGCTCCTCCAGAATGGGCCAATCGAGTCTCTTCTCCAGGCTGTGGTCGTAGTCGGTATTGAGTGAGTAAGTCTCCCAGATCTCAGCGCGATTGAAGGGCCAAGTGATGTTGAGGCGCTTCTGCTTCCTCATTATAAACAGCAACGTTTTGCAGTGGCTCAGCTCGATCGTCCTGTCCACAGCCTTGTAGCAGATCACCAGGGGACGTGGCTTAGGTGGCGGCGGCGGTGAGTCCTTCAGAGCTTTAGAGGCCAAAGTTAAGCACTCGTAAGGGTTTTTGGTGTTACCTTCCGCAGCCGCTGCTTCTTCCATCTTCTTCAACTCCTCGGCCACCATAGCGCGAACCAAGGTCTTCCTATCCTTTAGTAGCACCCTGAACCTGGGTAGCGTATCATAGAATACCGTGATGGTCTCCAAAATGCTTGACCTGGCCTCGCACTTCGTCAGGAAACAGCACAGACCGTTGAAAAACATCTTCCAAACTAAGCCCACGAAG
>VNJO01001855.1:0-34491 GCA_008042535.1 Drosophila tani | reverse complement strand
GGGGTCAGATCCACCCTTCAACCACCCAGAATGCATGTCAAACAGCATCGGGGCCAGCAGCTGGAGCAAAAAAGATCGGGCAGAAAGTAACCAGCCCGCAAAAGCCCTAACGCCGGGCATATTCCAGAAATCATGATTAAAAACTGTAGAGCCGGACGGGAGTCGGACTGGACTGTAGTGCGGAATGCAAAAAAGGGTCCAAGCAACCCAGACTTTTTTCACACACTATATGCTGTCATTTTTTCCCCAGGTGGTCACAACAATGGATGACAATGAGTCGTCCATTGACAAGAACAGTCTGTACCACGAGCCCTTCAACGTGAACATGTACACCAGTGCGGCCAGTGCCTGCTCCATGAATGACCTGCAGCGTCAGCATGTATCGCCGGAATATACAGGTGAGTCTGGCGAGACACCCTGGGCCAAGAGATTCATTTTGCAAGGTAGCCAACGACTTCACTCTCATGCAATACCCGAAATATTTGGGTATATTCAAAAAGCTTAGTTAATGGCAATACTTCAGTTGTAGGAATATATAATGTACATATTTCTCTTAAACTCAAACAGAGCTTAATTTCTCCACAACTATAACTACGAAATACCATAGGTTCCTCAAATCATATTTAATATATATGGGATTATTATATTATTTGTGAGATCTGGTCCCACTGTGCTCTGTACGAGTGCGTCAGTGTACTGAACCCGGAGATGACGTTGGCAGGGAGTAGATGCACCTATGACAATGATGTGTGGGCCTTTGCCATCAGCCATAAAACTGCGCTTGCAGCTCGACACTTGACTACTCCCCCCGCTCGGCCCCTGGCTGAGTGTCGCTCTTGGTGTCGCTCTTGATGAGTTTGATGTTTTGCGTCCTGCCTGTGACAGGACATGCAAATGCTACTGCAGGCACCACGGGAGCGGGGCTGGCGAGGTACCCAGAGAGCAATGCTTAATTTAGCGCACAACATGGATCCGTAACCTGGGTGGTGTGGGGCTCACAGGGAGCCGGAGCTCCTGGACCGAGAAAACTGGACAGGGATAAAAAACAGGTCGGAAGAACGCGGTGCTCGCACCGCAGGACATAATTTTGAATTGCTGACTCAGGCGGTTTTCGGGAATATCTGACGGAGGCATGGACTAGTTAGTGTAACTTCGAATGGAGATGAGGGCAGATCTTAAAGGGTGTGGGCCCTAGTGATGTATGATTATAATCCCATATATAATTTTCTTCTTAATTTCGTGTATCTACGACATTACGTTCTATATTTCTCATTAGGATAATGAGTCATTCAAATAAATAAATCTTAAAATGATCTGTAGCAAATTTCTATTCACTGAAATAAAAAATCTTATAAAAATATGCCTTTACCCAAGGGTTTTGTTTTACTGAGAGCTGCGGCTCTTCGTATTTTAAAAACCAGGGCTCCCGCCCAAAGCCAAGAGTATTAACAGTTCATCTACCATGTAACGTTTTTTTTTTTGTCCCCCTTTTTTGTGTGCACGGTTTTAATTGCCACACGGACATAGAACTGCAGTTAGGAGTTACGACCGCTGCTCCGTAAATTGTAATGAATTCTAATACTCCTGCGTGTCCGCAGAGGAGGGTCCCAAGGCATGTTACAAATTTTTTGGTCTCCGGACTTCGGCTCTTGGCCGGGCTGAGATGACTTGCATCACACAAAATAGACGTGTATGCAGTGCCCATTGTTCCGAGGACATTCCCGCAGAGCTCTGGCATCCCCCTCGTCCTCCGTGCTACGTATACACATGCCAGCCTGAGTCTCTGTCTGCGGCGCAGCTCATAAGCGTTTATGGCACGCCTTTCATGCGCTCGAGTCATTTGCCAAAAAGTTTTCTGATGTTGCCTCTGGGTGCATTTTATAACTGGGCAGCAAATATTTGTCATAGTGGTCGCTCCGCCCAGCTCTGTGTCTGTGGCTGTGGCTGTGTCTGTGACTCTGTCTGCTTGGTTGCTACAATAATTTAATTTAGCTCAAATAAGTTATGTCGACTGCCGCCTCGGCTCGGCCTGGCCTGGCTTGGGTCGTCACAGTCTCGCGCGTCTCGCACGCGCCAAATTGAGTGCTTCAAACTTCTTGCCGGCGGCAAAACTTTCCCAACGGGAACAGCACAAATCGACTAGACTTACTCAAATTAAAGTCTATTTTTGAAGTCAACTGCCAATTTGCACTACCCAAGAGCACACGAGGAAAAAGAAAGCCACGACTTAATAACATTGCATGCAAATAAACATGGCAATGAGAGCGAGCGTGAGGCCGGGCACAAAAGTCGTTTAAAAGCAGGTCGCCCAGTCAGCCACACACTCAGTTTATGCGCTGAACTCCATGAATTCCTGAATAAGGGTTGGCAGAAGGGCACAAGAAGTCGTTTATGGCTGCATTTTGAGATATGCTTGTATCGCATAAACTTAGAGTCAGCCCCTCGCACAAATCCAATTTATGGATGGGTTGCAATGGCTTCATTTGTGCTGCAGTGGAGGAGCAGCTAGGGTTAAGCAGAACGGACCGAGGGATCCACCTGGCTATAACTTGAAATGGAGCACAGGATACTCTAGCCACAGCCGCTCTCTGGATGGCATTTTATTTTGTCTGTGAAATTTATTGGGTTAAGCATACGCTTAGCTAACAGGAACATCAGATCGCAGATCTCGAGAACTGTTCCAAGAATACCCGATTATGGGGTATTTTCCCGGCTTTGGGATGTTTATATCACTATTAATAATGATCACGGTCATTATTAATAGTGATATAAACATATTTTAAAAGTGAGGTTCTGGTGCTTTAAGAAATCAATCAATTCTGCCTCTTTAAGGCAAAGTTTGAGAATATTGTAGAATTCTAGAAATCAAATTAATTATGACTTAAAAATAAGTGACATTTTTTCAATGTGCTATTTAGTCAAAGTCTTAGCTGAAACAATGTTGTGTTTCAGTATAAAAGCACCTACTTCAAGCCTTATAGCTGCCCAACTGAAAGAGAAATCGCATATAAGCCATACCCCGTACTGGGAAAATTCCTGCAAATGTCTACAAATTGAAAACGTAAGGCCGCAGAACTTCAGTGCAACTTCAAAACTGAGGGCACTGATTGCTCAACTACACGACATTCCCATAGACCGAAAACACACACAGGCGCGCAGGCACACACACCACCGCCTATCCGACAGGAAAACTTGCATGCGAATTTCCCTCGTTGGCCGAAAAGTTTTGTCATTAACGTTCGCTGAGTGTCTGGCGCCGTCTCTGTCGCTCGCTCCGACTCTTACATTATGTCTTTCTAGTACTTTTTGGACGGAACGAATGCAAAAATGACAGGCAAGCCAAAACGAGAGCAGACTGACAATAGGAACGGAACACACTCACACTCACAAGCACACACAAACTAAATAATATTATTACAACAATAAAATTAAAAGTTCCCCGTCGCTGGCTCTCACTGGCGAGGGAGACGGCAGCAGCGCCAAGTTGCAATTAATTTCATTTAGTTTTTTGCCACACGCCATTTTTCTCGCCCCGAGGCCCGAGCTCTCATCTCATGGAACCTCGTCCTGCTTCTTCTCTTCCAACTAAATGGGAAAAGTTTAAAGTTTAAGGCAGAAAAGTCCTGGACAAGACAAATGAAAACCAGGGGAAGCCCAAGCGAGATAAATGCTTCACCAGCAAAAGTGGCGAGTGCAGAAATCCCCAAAATGTGGTACTGGGAATCCCCCATCGCATATTGCAATTGATTGTGGCGCAACTGTACTCCGGCATGTGTGTGCGGTGGAAGTGGAACGAGTCCTGCAGTGGGGGATATCGTGATTTCAAGGACCACTTAGTCTTGATATACTTCTAGACGGTGGCTGTCAACTTATAGGGGAGCTATTATTTTAAAAAAGAATTAGCATTTGTCTAAGCTTCGGATAATATAAAGCAATTATTACTTAGTTTATTTTATTTTTGATTATACAAAAATCATTATACAATACTCTTTAAAAGAGCCCTAAAACTATTCTACAAACAGTGTTATCGTAAAGAAATAAAAAAATGCTCTGAATTAGGTTCCTTCAACATTTTATTGCATGCTTTTAGACACATTTTAAAGTGATTTCAAAACCCTAGTGATTGTATGCACTGACCTAGGAATCGGATATACATATGTACTAAAGGACCAAAGACACCTATCTCGTTATAAATAAAGGTGTAGGTAAGATAAGTGAAAATAACTACAAAAAATAAAGAACCGCACAGACCCCCAGGGATTATTATTCGTATTTTCTGCAAGCCTGAGGCATAGTTCAAAATGTTTCTTAAATTTTCGCAATGCAATTTGTATAGCTCGGTGCCTGCGAAGAACTTTCAGTCTGGTGCTTAAAAAAGTTTTATTGTTTAGTGCGGTTAAGTTTGCACTGGCTGTTGGCATTCCCAACATTTTTACGGTTTAAAATTAACACTCTCTCAACGTCCCACTGCTCCCCGTATCCTTGCAGATGTGCCGGACATTGTGTGCCAGGACTATGCGGTGCCTCACATGCAGCAGCTACTGCCCAATCCCCATCCCCCCGCCGCTGGGCCAGGGTGTGGCCTGGTTTTGGGCCCTGGCGCGGGGGCGGTGGCCCCGCCGGGTGCCGAGGTTGTTGTTGCCGCTGGCAACGTGACCACCAGCGCACGCAGCTCCCTCAATGCTGCCACACTGCCGCTGCCCCCGCCACCAGTGCCGCCGCCGCCGGAGAAATATTACGCAGCCACGCCAATTTGCAGCAAGTCCGTGCCGCCACCGGGCTCCCAGAGCAGCGGCTCCCTCAGCCTCAGTGTATCGACTACGGCGGCGACCACGCCCACGCCTACAGGCGGTGGTGGCGGAGGGGTCGGTGCCGGAGGCGGAGGAGGAGGAGGAGGAAAACCGCATCATTACAATTTGGATATGAGCGCTAATTTCGCCGACATTAACGAGGAGCAGGCCAATTGCCAAGTGCAGGAGTTTCCGCGTCAGTCGCTGGTCATCGTCGAGAAGCTGGGCTCCGGCGTTTTTGGCGAGCTGCACTTGTGCGAAACGAATGTGCTGAAGTGAGTACTGGACCCAGCAAACAGACCACCACACTCCCTATCCCACATCCCATATCCCATTGCCCATTGCCCAAGGCCCACTGCCCCCTGCCCAATCCCTACCCATCCGCGATTTGCGAGGCTCCTAAAATTGTTGCAGGGAAAAAATATCCTCAAACAAAAAAAATACGCTCTGGTGCAGCAGAGAGAGGAAGCTGTCCTGCAGACCCGACAAATTGTATAGTATTAATACTATTAAGTATAATTGGATTAATACTACTTAATACTTAACACGATTAAGTATAATAGGATTAATAGTACTTAATACTTAATACTATTAAGTATAATAACTAATACAATATACTATAAAAATCATTGAACTATTATTATTATTATTAAAGCTATTTAGTTAATTTTGGGAAGATATTAGCAATCTTTGAATATTTTGAAACTAATCGGACATAATCTTATAGCTGCAATAGGAGCGATCGAGAGGACTAAATCTTAATATATGGTACTTTAATTTATTTCTAGCCATTCGTTTTAAAGTTCATAAATTCGGCTTGCCGAAGTTAGCTCCTTTTCTTTTATTTTTTATATCTTTCATTTATAGAATTAATCTCCTCCTATTTAAGTAGTAACTAATTAACTACATTTGAATAAAAGTCTATTTATTTAATTAAACAGGATTTTCAGTTTTGTATCCAAAAGTAATCGAATACAGTCCTACACCTATTGTTTTTATAACACTTAATTAAATTAAATATTTCTCTTGTCTGGAAAAAGTGTCAATTTAGCCCAATAGCTCAATTTTAGTAGGGACAATAATCGTGTCTGAACCTTTGAGGTTAATGTATTTTCCCCCCATCCAATTACTTTACTTTGGACCTCTGTTCCGTTATCAATTAAGATATATGTATGTGCCTAGGACAATAGCACTCACAAAGACTTTGCACACCGACGCGTCGGTTTCCAAGCGCAAAAATCAATTAGAGTCAAGCTTCGAACAATGTCGTGATGGCAGGCCAATATTCTGCTCCTGGCACATTTTAATATGCAACGTAACAATTCGATTTGCCTGCTTGCTTTAATAGTTTTGCGGTTCGAAAGCCGCAAAACGTATTACGTATACGTAATATTGCCCATGCAGACACTCGGGCAGCAGCCAAAGTCAGCCAGAGGGGGGCTGGAAGGGAGGAGTACCATGGAGGCAATTCTCTGCAGCGGCAGCAAAAACCAGCAGGGAAACCTCCGAGGCCCAGACAGATGTATGCAAAATAATTAACACATACACACAGAGAGAGTGCGGCCTGCATGCAGTGAGCGAGGCGAACTTCAATATGGAATAGGGAATTTTGTGGCAGGCAACTTGGAGTGCCCGCTCCCGATGCGCATCCTAGGGCCTGGCAGTCTGATAAAATATTAATAGACAGCCGGATAGACAGTTATCAGACAACAGATGGACTTTATTGTCGGGCACCGTAGATGGAAATGATAATAGACGTGGCACAGAGTTGAAAATCAAAGCCATATTACGCATCGGCATCGGACGAAGGGAAAATGAAAACATTTCCCAGCGGCACTCAGCCATGTGCTCACAGTGGGCACCGCTTAGCAGCACCGAGTTCTCGGTTCGGTTAGACTTAACCGGTGTTTGGAAAAGCCTAAAAAATTTATTTACCTGCCTAGTATTTTGTATAATTTTGTATAAGACTTTCCTGTGGCTGGTCTAGGTATTCTGGTAAAAAGGGTTTTCTGCTTCGAACTCTGATGGAGTCCATGTAAAGATAATAGCAAACATTTTAGCTGAGAGCTTTAAGACTAAGTAAGTAAATGGCTTGGAATCAAAAATGCCTAGAGGATAAACCATGTTGCAAATGACTAAGACTACCTATACAAACATACTTTATAGGGTGGTAATTTTAACCATTAATGATCTGTACATATTTATAATGCAGGTACATTGCCGTGAAAACAATTCAAGCGTACTGGTTCTCCTACGATTCCAATTGTACTGAATCCTCCTTCAAAATATAAAGCCTGTTCCCAAACAGAAGGGTCTGTCTTATCTTCAAACCATTCTCTTCGAACTGTTCAAACGACAGGATACCGAGCTTAGAGCAGGACTCGGACAAAAGTCAGACAGACAGAGATAAATGACGGACAAAGGCTAAGGCAGGAGCCAACCTAAAGCAAATGCGGACCAAAGTAAATCAATCAATCCTGAAATTAACTAATTGCGTAAAACAATATTTATGAATAATTAATGAGCTCATAATGCGGACAGGACCGAGACGGGGTAAGAGCTTAGTGGTTTGGTTATCTTTTGAGCATTAGAGAGCGCCCCGCCAATAATCCCCCCATTAGGGGGTGTCTCCGTCCCTGGGTTTGTGGGTGAGAGCTTTGAAACTATGAATACTAGCTGACAAGTTTATGTAAAATTCAATGAATATGTAATTACCCCACAGACACACGCGCACACACATCACACATCAGTGAATGGTCTTTTTACTTTGCTGAACATTTGCATAAATCTCAAACAACCCACACGAGCACATCTATATTCTGTATTCTAGGCGCCCTAACGACCTGCAGGCACATTAATTTATAGCAAAAATTCACGTAAATTACCTGGCGGCGATACTATCCGCACCCACACACTCTGCGGCCCGCATCCATATGAAATGCATTCCCGCAGATAAGTCGATTTGCTCTCAAGCGTATGCTCCCGCATTTTTCAGCGACATGGGGAGCATGGGAGGCTGGGGCCAGGCGGAGCGGCATTTACATTTAAAAAATTCAACGGCAAGCGCGAAAATTATTCATAAATATACCACCGAAAAAAGGAAAATATCCTGAAGTAAAATAGTTCACAAAACCTACTGACCGGAAAGGGCGGAGTGGGCGAAACGCACCTACTCTCGTTGTTCTCGCCTTGACGTGGACTCTGAAAAAAGGAGCGACATGCGTGCGTAAAATATTTCTGCACATTTTTAACTGAATATCAATTTATGTTATTTTCTGTTCACCATTTTTTCCACGTTTATTCTGCTGCGCCCAAAGTGCGCCAACTGCCAAAAAATATTTTGTATGCTTTTTCATTTCCATTGTTGCTTTTTGTTTGCCAACTGCTCTGGGAATCTGTGTAGGTATTCGTTTTTATTTCGATATACAAAACTTTTAAAGAGTATTTTATGTTATTTCTCTAGCACACGTTCGGGTGATTGTCTCTTCATATTTTACTTTGCTTTATTTATGATGTCGTTTCTTACTAAAAGTGAGTTTAAAAATGATACCTCTGCTATACTTTATCGCAGACATTTTCCATTGATTTGTGGGTTGATTTTTATCTGGGAATCTGTGCATGTTTGGATAATATCATCCTTGCTCTTGCTGCAATTTCAACGGAACTATTTATTCAACTCTATGTTGTGCCAGTCACTCTCTCGTTGCGATTCTTGTACGACAGGGCCTCAGATCCACAGCCATTCTGACCAACAATTTCACAATTAAAAGGCTTGGTGCCGAAATCAAAGGTAACAAACTCCGGGAAACCAAAACTCATCTCACGTCAGGAGTTTTTAAACTGCTGTCCCTAACTGTCGGCTGTGACGGTTTTGCTGGATTGTCCTTCTTTCCCCATTTTTTTCCTTTGACTATAGGCTAAAGTTTTTATAATGGAATTTCTGATAAGCTTTTTCGGTGTTGTCGCCACCGTAGTTAAGGGAGTAGTTGTGGGGACAACAGAAATAACAGCTACCACTTCCGCGGCCAGCAATCAAAGGAGTAATTCAGCCTGGGTTCATCTAGCCATTTAATTCGTCAGTCCTGTGGTTTTTTTTGAGTGCAGTCTCTTCCAGAATCCCCTATGCCTAATCCTAGCCCACCCCCCCTCTCATCTAGATCGAAGTACATAATACTCACTGACTCTTCTGTTCTGCCAACAGTGCCACCCTCGTGGCGGTGGCCACCCTGCGCCCTGGAGCCGCCGATCATCTGCGCAAGGAGTTCCGCAGCAAGGCCAAGCAGCTGGCCCGGCTCAGTGATCCGAACGTTGCCCGTTTGGTTGGGGCCTGTCTGCGGGACGAGCCCATCTGCATCGTGCAGGACTACTCGAACTGCCTCGGTGACCTGAACCAGTTCCTGCAGGAGCACGTGGCCGAGACCAGCGGCCTCATGGCCAACAAGAGCCTGAGGTAAGCTTTGCGGCTGGCTGCGTCCCCCCAACGAACTTTTTAACTAATGCGTTGTCTCTCCCCCGCATTTTATGCCGCCCTTTTTTTTTTTGCTCGTCCTGCTGCGTTTTTGCGTGCGTTTTATCGGACTTCCTGTACTGACGCCATTTGCCGACGCTACACTTCCGCTCTCGTGCTCAATGATTACGCCGATCCGCCGAACAACGAACAACGACCGACCGACCAACCACCAACATGCGCAAACGGATGTTAAAACTTCGTTAACTTGGCTACCCAACCTCCGTCGAATGGGAAAACTTTTCAAATTCTCATTTCATGTCGGCATCTTCCGCACCCGCATCCGCTCCGCAACCCCGATTGCGACTGCCTCGACGGCGACGGACACAGCTACGGCTGCTTAGTCTACATTGCCACACAAATTGCATCGGGCATGAAGCATTTGGAGCAAATGAATTTCGTTCATCGGGATCTGGCAACAAGGTAAGTGCTCGAGATAAGAGTTTCATCTCGTGGAGGGTTGCAGGTGATTTGCCCCTCGCCACTTTTCGCACCCCAAGCAAGGTTCGGTTTTTTCGTTGAATTTTAAAGTTTTCGCAAAGTTGGCAAGCGGGAGAATTTAATCAGTTTTCTTAGAAATAGAAATAGATTCAATGAAAAGTTCTTAATTTCATCAAGGTAATTTCTGCAAGCTTTGAAATTAAAGATATATATTTAAATACAGGAATGAAAAAACAAGTAAATAGTTCAAACCATATTAACAGTCAATTTCCCATGGAAATCTTAAATTTTATTAATATTGCCAAAATGCCAATATTGTGTGAGTGAGAGCTAGATATGAGAAAAAGGATGCCTTTTTTGTAATATGCATTAAAAGAAGCTATAACTAAAATAATAGCTATTTAACTCTAAATTTAGACTGAGTCAGCCACAAAATTAGAATGTGATCCCACTGCCTTACATGCTTACATTTCGTGCACACTGTGCTTGTGCCGGCAGAGGCCAGGAAGAGAAATTTGCAGACAGAGGAGATGAGCTCGAGGGCCCCACTACTTTAAGCACAGTAACGCTACCTTCTAATATAAAATTTAAGCTTAACATTATATTATATACAATATTATATAACCAATGTATGTTTAAGATATACGTGTTATATTTTTGATAATAATACGTATATTGACACTGCTGAATTGGGATACAATTAACCACAACAATAGAAGATATTGGTAAATATATCAATTTTAGCAACGACTGAATTATTAAAAACCTTCTGTCTTCAAACAAAATTCAAACTGATGTTCCATCTTGCATTTCACAAAGATAATTCGATTTGAGATAAAAAATAAATATATTTTCATGGGCCACACATTATTCCATGTCCTCTCACATTTGCTTCGTTAGCTATTTGTACAGCTAGTTAGGGCTATAAATAAATTGGTAATTCAATATATTGCGCACCGTGCACACACACTGTCTGCGTATTTTCGCATAGAATGTAATCAATTAAAATTAATTTGCTAATGAAAATGTCAACAAGAAGCGAAAGGACCAACAATGGCGCCTGACGACGGCGTCATCGCTCCTGCTGCTGCTGCCATTTATGAGCGAGTCCTGCCTTCTTTTCCCCGTTTGACAGACATTGTTGTTATAGCAGCCAGCCCAGGAGCTCCGTGCTCCATCCACCTCGCCTCGCTTGGTATCTTTATCGTCATAACAAATCAATAGACGTGTATAGCATGTTACTTGGCAGGCCATGCTCGCTCCACCTGCCTCAGTCCCAGGATCTGGTTCTGGGAAAATGTCTTTTTGAAATCCAATAAGAAAATTGTGCTATTTCTGGCCACGCAATCGTCAAGCTTACCTGCGCCCCCAGCACCACCGCCCCCTGATTGCACAACAATGCAATAAGGAACGTCTGCTGGAAGGGAAGGGTAGGGCAATATGCCATTTGACAGCAATTGGCAATGGCAGCGGCCCACGTGACTTATGAGCAATTCTTTTTCAGTATTGGTCCCCCGAAATTTGTTTCTTAGCCATATGCATCGCCTGCCATAAATTTGCTTTTGCTTTTGCCTTTGCCTTTGCGGTTTTGAGCACAATAAGCCAACCAATATTGCGCAATCGTTTCGTTTTTTTCTCTGAGGGCAATGGAATGTTTAGGGTTTTGAACGAGAAATGTAAAGCACGGCCAGCAGAAGGACAATAACCTTGTTGGTCAGATTTCTGTGCCATTCGATTATGTATTACATTTTATTTATAACATTGTCTCGTTGAATGCATTGATTAATTAATACGAGATTAATTATTATATAATTAGGCGTGATATTTAATGATATTAAGTGAATGTGATAATCATGTGAATTTATTGGAAACCAAAATATTAATCTTACAAGGTAAATAACCCTTGATAATGGAAGACCGAAAGCAGTTGAGATCAGGAAAAAGTGTTATAATTGACCATAGGAATTTGAAAGTCTTTCGAACTCACAATTAACAATTTATGCCCAAGTAATGTTTTGTGGCGATTTTCCAGCTGACGCATGCCAAAAGTGTGGCACGCACAGATAAAGGAAAGTAGGGAACATTTTTCAGCATCGCACTCAGGAAGTTTCACAGACACAGAAAGGAACATTCCCCCATATTCGGATGGCCACTCACTCTCATGTGTGTGTGACCACCAGGAGAAGGAATTGTCCGAATTTGGTGCAAATTCTAGTTACTTTTGTCCCTGGCCCACACACCCGAAGGCCCGAAAGCGGAAATGAGTTTATTGCTGCTGTAAATATTGTAAAATGTTTTTCTGTTTCTCCTTCCGTTCGCCGGCTCCGGCCCCTCAAAATGTCGAGTGTCGGCAAGAAATGCGAAAATCCTTTTAGATCCTGTGGTCTGTTGTGGTACTTTTGGTCGGTATGTAGACAGAAAATGTCTGGAAGCCTCATTGATTTTACAATTTTTTGACAGATTTCTGCTGAGATTGCAATTGTAAAAGATATTTGGCTTAAGACACAAGCGAGTCGGAGGAGTGAGCGTGTCTGGAATATATTGACCGCATCCGCATGTCGGCGTTAATGTCAGTCTGTATGTCCTTTTATGAAAAGTTTGGTTTACCGACTTGAATTAAGTGGAAGTCAAACAGAGAGGTTAAATATTTAATATGCATTCGCATTCACTTTTATTGATATGCTGAAAAAGCGTTTAAAATAATTTAACTGGCAGGCTAAATAATTATTTATTCATTTATTCATTCCCCCAACGGAATAATATACTTATCTGGCTAATTATTAAGTCGTAATTTATAAATAAAATATGTTTCCCAAGCGCTGGCTCTTTGCTTGCGTACAGTGTTTAAGAAATCTATTCGTACTAGCTTTAAATATATTTCATCTATTATACCGAACATCAGGTTTTTACTCTGTTACATTTGGCACGAATGCACTATATCCTTTTACTCTTCGAATATCGGGTATTCAAAGGGATGAGGACCATCCGTGTCTTTCCTAGCACAGAAAATGCTTCCCTAGCACAAAAAGCAAAAAAGCGGCAAAGTGTTCAACTAATTTGAAATTAAATTCAACGATGGCCAGGACGCTCAAATGTCCCGCATCGCACTTTCCGCCTTCCCATTACAGACTGAGCTCCTCCGTCCACATGCACCGTAATGTCCTGCCCGCCTTCCAAGGACTATCACGGACAATTTTTCAGCATTTAAACACTCAAGTGCCAAGCTAATAAACGATATTAGTGCCAACAAATATTGCGAGTGTACGTGTGAGAGCGTGTGTGAGTGGTCGTAGAGAGTGTCCTGGCAATCGTCTACTATTGTTGCTACTGCCGCCGCTTGTGCAAACATTTTCCAAGCAGTTACCAAATAAAAATGATTAGGAACGTGACTAAGAGTGCGAAAAATGTTATTTACTTAGCTGATGCGAGCTCTGGGGCCAGCGGATGCAGCTGCGGAGGTGTGAGCTGTGTGGGCGTGGTGCACATAGCGGCAACCACAGCTTGGTCGCAGTGCACCAAGCAAGGAGGTAGATCCATCGATCATTTCACGGATTGTAGAAAGTGCTGAAAATCAAACGAAGTTATTTGACAACCGGGGTTTTCCGAAATAGAAAGTTAATAAAATATTTTGGCATTTTCCATTAAAACAACAACAAGAAAACAACATTACACGGTCACATAGGTGCCATGAATATGGGGAATTTAATCCGATCCTATCCTATTAATTTAAGCGCTTAATTAGTAAAGTGCGCGATTAATTATTTGGCAACTGCCTTTCACTCAGTGAAAGGATTTAAAGAAATAAACTTAATTTTAGATTTTCAAAAATCTTAAAATAAGCTCTTAAATTAAAATTAAGTTTATTTCTTTAAATCCTTTCACTGAGTGAAAGGCAGTTGCCAAATAATTAATCGCGCACTTTACTAATTAAGCGCTTAAATTAATACCAAAAATTCTTAAAATGGGAACTTTCAATATTTTTTTTTTTTTACTACATTCACATGTATGATTCCTAACTGGTTTTACCAACTGCTGTCTATAATAGTGACTATTTTGGGGTGAAAAGTTATCTTTACTCACATTTAGTCCTACTGATGTGAGACACTAGCTTATGGCAATTAGGCGATAATTTTTGTAGCAATAAAAATAATAATATTAAGGTGTAATTGTTGTTAGATGAAAATTTAAAATAATATTATTTTAATTTAAAACAAACAGTTTAATTCCAGATAAAAATACAAGCAAATATAAAAAAACGAGAACCATTTTTATATCAGTGTAAGGCAGGTTTGTGCACCCCTGCTTTATAGGATCGGTTTTAGCAATATCATAGTGTATCAAACTCCTGTTCAAACTTATATTACCCTGCGCAGATAGTAAAGAATTCGGGTGAAATGTCACTCGCTTTCAGATAAGAGTTTGGTTTGCTAGCAAAAAAACAGCAGAAACGGCATTGTTATGCAAAGTGCAAGAAAATAAAAGCTAGAGGGTGGGTCACTGTATCCGTGGCTTTTTAAACGAAAGATATATGTATGCTAAAAATAACAATTTTCTCGGCCAAATTGGATCGATTCTTTTTTAATTCTTCAGTAAATCGATTCATTAAAGAGGCATAATAACTGTCACTGATTGACAAACCTACTTTGGCCTTGATAGGTGCAGAAACACCCTAGGAACCTACTGTCCTGACTGAGTTTTGTTCTTTGCGTGAAATCACTTTAAATGCGTGAAATTCCACAAGGCAAGGAGTTATTGACCAGCCCTCGTAAAGTAAGGGTTCTGCATATTTACACAGTGTAAACTTTCCGAAGAAAGTGGGAGAAAAACAGGAAGAAAACGTCATATTTATTTCTCTCAGACAAACTGCGTTTATGCGATGCCCATTTCATGTTCTTCTGAAAGAGTAAAAGTATGAAGTCACAACTAGTAAAAAAGGTCCGTTATTTTAGCTTGGAGCTGTATCATAAGTGCGTATTCAAGAATACATGGACTTTATTGCATAAACTCAGTAACAAAGGCTGTAAGTAGACGAAACTATTTTACAAACCGATGCTGAAAATGCATTCTACTTTTCGGCGCAAGAATGCCCTGCCCGGCAGCACATTAATTCTTGTTTGACTTCCATATCCTGTGGCTCCCAACTTCCCTCGCATGAAATTCTTCGCTCGCTCGGTCGTTCGGTCGTTCGCTCTGTCGCCTTGTCGACAGGAAATGTTGATAAAACTGCTACCAGCTGCGTTGAAGGCAGCGACGAGAACCACAGCGATGCATGTAAATCATTTATGGTTTGTACAGCAACTGTCCCCTTTCCGCTTTCCCCTCGGTCTACAATAATACAGGCACGCCTCCTCCATTCAGGCAACTGGATAAGGAATGGCGATGATTATTAAAGGCATTTTTGCAGTGTTTAAGCGCTTTTGCTTGAATTTTGAGCCTGGTTTTCAGAGTTTTTGAGATGCCTGATGGTAACATACACAATTCTACGAATATTTCAGTCTTATATCGACATTAGCTTTGCTTGCAACAGCTCCTTGATCCCAGTGTCGATTTGCTGCTGCTTTTGGTCCTCGCCGTTAGCATATTGTTGTTAATTTGCACGTTGAATGACATGTTGACAGTCGGTGAGACACTGACAGCTGCTCTAAAAACTGCCAAGCGGACCGGCTGGAATCAGGGCCCGAAGGAGCGGGCGTGAGGCCGATAAAGTTGGAAGCAGGAAAATGCTGCATAATATCCAACAAACGCAGCTGGAGCAACAGAGTCAGCTGCATGTCAAAGGGTTTATAATATCAAGCCAAGACAGTGGGGAGTTGAGCGTCAACAAAGTGTGCGGCAGGTGTGGCCCTCGCACACACATCCGCCCAACACTATATCTGCTCCCGAGTGTGTGGGCATCAAACTTTTCCTGCTGACCATGGGCAGGGGAATGGCCTGCGACTGTTTTGCTGCTGATAAGCCACGGCCCAAAGCCCCAGCGCAGACAGCATCTTTAAACCTGTCAGCTAATCACAATTTTATTTAATACAAACTCTGGCACAGCGCCGCCCCCTTGGGTGGGGCTCAAGTGACGCTTTCCTTGACTGGTTCGGCTGCCAAGACCTCCTCCGCCGGCTTTCGCTTTTCTGCTTTCCTAATTACCCCACTCGAAAGCAGAAATGGCTCAGAACGCAGCTATGCAACAAATTGCAGACACGCAAACAGAGCCCGGACAGCTCTGTGACCCCAGGGGAGAATGGCCGAGGGGCCTCCGAAATGAGAGCAGGAGTGGCAACAAAAATGCGGTAACCACGAAAGCTGGACACCCTAGTCAGGCTCTGGCCTCATAGGGATCCCTTTTAGAACTACAGAATAGGCAGAAAGTAGATATTACTGTTGCAGTAAGGTAATGTCTGGCGAATCTTGTCTGTTATATTTTCTCCAAGTGATTGAGGGATTTTGTCAAAATTTTCGCGTCTTCAGCTAGTCGATCTACCCCCTTATAGCCAGGGTAAACGCAAGAAAATACATATTCAGCCTTGGCGTTTCAGGAGTGCGTGCATTTGGCTGTTGTGTGTGCGTTGGCGTCCCCTTCTGGAACCACCATTGCATGTAAAAAATCCATGACCATATTTGCCTTGGCTTTACAGGCGGTCATATTTGTTTTAGACTTTTCCGCTTTTCTTTGCCTTCTTTTGTGTGCCATGACTAAACAGAAAGCGACTACACAACAATGCAACTCGATTCTAAAAGACCTTCAAGCAAAGTCTACTTGCAAACCTTTAAGGAAGTGGGAAAATAACTCTTTTTAAGTACAACTTCTTGTTGGAATTTTTGTGGAGAAAATTGGGAGAATATTATAATCCAATTCCATACACAAATACTTTATTAACAAATATATATACATCTTTTTTTTTTTTTTATTAGCATAATTATTTATACATGTACATATACTATACTTACATTTATATCAAAGAAGGTGATAAAACGAAGAAATTGAATAACTACCATTAAGAAGAGGGTATCTTATAGCATAAGCTTTCGCCAGTATATTTCTTTCTTGTTAAAATTTAAAAAAATACGGCAAGTTACACCTTTTTTTTAGTCAATCGTATATATAAACTTACAACTTTATTACTAATTCGGTAAAAAGAAAATATATATTTGATACAAATTAGATGATAAGCATGAGAGTTATTTTACAATAAAGATGTTTTATCTCTATCTCGCTCGCAATTACACAGTGCTTAGTCGAGTTTGTCACACTGGTTTTGAACTGAAGGGTTCCAAAACTAAACTTTTTTAAGTTTTTATAGTTCACATTATTATTTTTAAAAGTTGTACTTTTTAAAGTCGATCAGAGTAATGGTTCCGGAGAGTTTTCGGAAGATAATGTCTTAAGATTGGATTAAAGAATACACTTTTAACAAGGTTATACAAATAAATAATCTGTAATATATTATACCATAATAACTTAACAAAATATTCTTTTTTTATACAATGGGATACTGGGGAAGGGAGGCCACGCCGCACATGTTTCCAGCGTTACGAGCCAGCCGGAAGTAGCCATTCTCGCCCCAGGACAAGCCGTAGGAGTTCTTAATCAGCCAGTAATCGCCCCATGTTGCATCTGTGCCGAAGCCCACCACGAGAACGGAGTGCGTGAGGTACAGCCGGTCCGACCGGCACTGCGCAATCCTCAGGACACCGCCGCCGTACTCCTCAAACTCCTGGTGCAGGTGGTCAATGGACACGGCCACGGGTCCAATGTTGTAGACCACCTCGGCCAACTCCCTTTCGCAGCGGTTGTTTAGAGTAACGTAGCCCCTCAAGGTGCCTCCCCTGGTTCTGGGATCGTAACGACACCTCCCAGTCTTTGGCTCGTACGGGTAGGAGGACAGCGTGGCAATGCCGTGGTCCCTGGTGTAGTTGAAGGCCACGCTCACCCATCCGCCGAGGCATCCGTTGTTGGGCTGGGGTACGCAGTCCACCAGGTGCTTGGGGGACAGTGGCACCAGACGGCGGGTTTTCCTTGCCAGGTGCGCCTCCAGAACTCCCGAGGTGGAGAAGGCCCAGCAACTAAGGCACTCGGTGCCCTGCCGTCCCACGGGCGAGATGTAGCCGAACTGGCGCCAGTCCATCCCACCCCTTATCTGGTTGTAGGACTTGTAGTTCGGCGGCTTCCTGACTCCCTGGGTCGTTGGTTCCAGAGGCGGGGGAACCGTCGTCCGGTACGAAAAGAGCACACTTTGATCCGAGTCGGAGAACTCGTTCAACCTCATCCAGTATCCCACCTTGCCCTGCAGATAGAGCCTGTTGTGTCTCTGCATAGCCTGCAGCTTTCTGTTGTATATCGCTCGGTGGTAGTTGTCGTCGAGCTTGTACCACTTCTTGAATCTGATCTTGTACTGGGTCCACCCCGCATCCATGTTCGTACTCGTTCCGAGCTCCATGAACATCCAAAGAGGCAGTAAAAAGAGCATCAGCCGTTGAAGTGAATTCATTGCAAACCGAAGATGCCGAACTCAGTCTGTCTACTGATAGCTCAAGATCCGATGCCGTGTTTGCGATTCGCGATCGCGTATTATCTCGGGTTATCGCTTTGAACTTCCTTTAGGAACCACAGCGTCTCTTCTCACAGAGTTTATTTTGGAGGCTAATCTGCTTAAGGTTAAGCGATTCTACGATTACGACGTGCAGAAAAATAAATTAAGAAACTCTTATTTTATTTTAAATTTATAAATGAGGAATTCATTTTTTCAAAAGAAAACTACCTTAATTTTATAAATTGGTTACATTAAGTTTTCTTCATACTATCAAAGCAATATCCCTAAAACTCTGACTTATCTGTTAAGGGTAATCAAGTCCGAATATTTGTCCGAAATATTTTCTTTTTGGCATGGGTATTTTAAATTTGTATACGAAAAAAATCTTAGGAGCTTAGGACAAAATTTTAGCGATATCTTTAGATACTCATAGCCAATGGCCATAATTATAATATTATTTATACTTATATATATTTTTTAATTTTTATTGTTATTTCTCTTATTAAAAAACTGATAGAGTTAATAAATGCGATCTCAACGGGTTTCATTACACATTTCATAAGGAAATTTTATTTGGGAAAACAAGTAAGGAAAGTATTTGCGAGGCCAACAACTTTGAGAGCTCCCACAGTGCCATATCCCACATTTCATCTCCCAGGTCCCGTGTCCGGCTTTCGACACCTTTTTCGCACATAAATTTTAATAACACATGGCAGTACGACCCGATCCACTCCGCCCCCCAGTTCTGGCGCTCATAAAGTGTACACACATAGTGCAAATGTGTGTGTGTTATTTTATGCGGTGGGTGTACACAATACACAACAATTCCCAAATGTAGCGACACGTTACTCCACGAGTTTCTGCTGCAATTGGCAAACAAGTCAAGGTGGTAAATGGCAAATGGAACAAATATTCCCGCCGAAGGGGACGGGGCGGGAACGGGAACGGGAACGGGGATGGCAGGCAGGGGCTTCCCCAAGTGGGACGCCCTGCATGGCGCTCATTTTGTGTCAACTACGCGACGTAAATGGACAAAAAAAAAAAAGGAGGGCGGACACGTGGGGCAACGGAGCGCCAACCCCCAAGCTCGGCAGGGGATGAAGGAGTGCAGTCAATAAACTATAAAATATGCAATGTTTGAAATATTTTGCATGCACACCACCCCATGCAACATATATAAGCATGCAGTGTGTTTGCGAGTGCACACGACTTTTTTGAGCGAAAATATTTTATGCATGCAGGTGAATTGATTCAATGGGCTGCCAACTCAGGGCAATGCAACGCGATCCCAACCAAACAGCAGCACCCAAAGGAAATTAGCTTGACAGGAAATTCCACAACATACAGGGAAAACCGCCAAGCCACCACCCAACCGCTCAGCCTGTGAATGTGACTGTGACGGCGACGGCGACGGCGACTGTGACTGCGACTGCGACTGCACAATGCACGTTGACATTTCCCCATTCATGCCGATTTTCATATTACATTTGGTTGAGCTTAAATGACAAATGTGGTTGGTAAGCTGACGTCTGGGCCCGCGAGCCCGTGGCTCCAGACCCTTGTTTCCGCCACGACCAACCACCCGCACACACAACCGCCCCGCAGATGAAGCATACTTGCACAGAAAAAAACCTTTTCTAATATCTCCACATTGTCGTTAAGTACCCCAATATAAGAATGCAAAATTTATTTATAGCCGTGGTGGCCAACACCTTAACTCGGGAGTTGGCAAATTTCTCTGTCCACCCTCTACACACGCCAGTGTGGCCAAATTGTAATTTTGTGGCTAGATCTGGTCTTTCTTAGAGTTAAGTAGCTCAGTTATAATTATTTATGCCACATGTCCGTCTGTCCGTCTGTCTGTCTCTCAGTTTTTGAGCTATCTTACTGAAACCTTGCAGATAGTCTTTTTTCAATTGCAGTTAGTATATTTTTATAAATTTTGAGATATAGCTGTTTTTAAGGTTATTTTAATTTCATTAAGATCGGACAACTATATCTTATAGCTGCCATAGAATGGATCGGTCGATTCATAAAAAAATGTAAAATTCTACATGTAAAATATAAAAAATTCTATCATTTTTCAACATTACCAAAATGGATTGATTTTCAATGATCCAATTGCAGACTGCAAGGGTATACAAACTTCGGTTTACCGAAGTTAGCTTTCTTTCTTGTTTATTGGTAAAATAAATAAAAATAATTTATGAGCAAATAATGTGGATATTACATTTTACATTTAATATTTGCTCTCTGTGTACCCACTCACACTTGTCCCCACTTTGGGGAAGTTGCAACGCGTTTTCGGTTTGTGGTATTATTGCTGAATGACAGGCTGACTGCAGGACTGACTCCGTGCATATTGGTGAGTGGGTGAGGAGTCTGGTCTGGTCTGTCCCGCATCTCCTTACTCATTTTCGACTTCGATTGCAAGCTCTGGCTTTGTGATTGTGATGGATTGTGGGGATGGCGACGAAGAAGTTGCCGCTGACATTTTTAAACAGCAGAAAGCAAGTAAACGGCATCACGGCCTCAGGGATGCGGTAAAATACATTGATTAAGTAGTCTGGACAATTAAAAGGAGTCTTGTATATAAAATATATATTTATTCGACCATGTATAATAGCTGTTATATGTAGTAAAGGTTGGATCAGTGTTTCACAGCGCTATAGGATAGTGATTTACCTCCATACAATGACTTGAGTTCTTCGAAACCACCTTGTTGAGAAATTTGTGGAAAATGTAACGTTTTTTATCTCTGAACTAATTCTAAAGCCACTTGCGTGCCAAAATCTAAACAGTTTTATGATAAAATATATTAAGCTTTCAAATGAAAATGTTAAATGGCAAGACCTCGTATTACGGAAATATCTGATTGGGACATTACTTTCTCCCTTTAGTATTTCTTCTAGGCATCTACCTAAAATCGTCCCTTTCAATGCTTTAAATATACAATCAAATGAATCTCCTGAATAACCTTTTTTTTCTTTATTTTTCAGGTAAGTCAAAACAAACCACTAATAATTTGGGAAGCATACCTATGCTTTAAAGTAAGTGCAAAATGTATTCATATTGGTACTCCTATAAGTAAAACTTTTTTAGTCAAACAAAATATTTCTGAAATAATTTAAATTCATTCAAGTAAAGGCCTTACTTTATATGTAATACATTTGTTCGCAATCTAAGAAAATATGTTTTTCTGATTCTGGAAACAATGGAAGTTGGTAGAACTTACTATTGACTTTCTTAAACTAAAGGCGATTTCCCAAAATATACGTTAAATTTCCTGTATGTCCCCAGGGATCCCGTTTGCAATGCGCTTTTAATTTGACCGCGTCTGAGGACGTTCGAGGCCTTTTCTAAGCCAACGCAGCGGCGCAGAAACTTAATTTTCCTGCGACTCTCCTTTCCGTTGTTTCTGTTGACTTGCGTTTTTGCATTCGCAGCGCAAAGTTTACCATTCGCCGAAACTTTGGCCATTTTGTTGCCGTCTATTTGTTGCTCCGCTGCGCCAGACGATGACGACAAAACCAATCATTTTCCCTCTCAGTCGCGTTTCCGCTCGCTCCCGATCCCGGTCCCCGGTCGGTCGTGTTTGGAATGACAAAATTGTAATAAACTCGTGAAGGCCACATTGGCCGACTGCCATTTGCGGGGCTCCTCCACCTCGGCCGTGTCACGAAATTTCGTTGCAAAAATAAATTTTATTTAATTTTGTTTTTTTCCATGCCAAAGGGTTGGGAGAGGGCACGGACGACTTGCCCCATGCTCACCGTCGTCGTTTTTCAATCCACCGAGCGTCCTGTTTATGAACTCCAAGAGCTAAGTGAGCACTTAAATTGTCTTTATGCCGTTGGGGGCTCGTCTCCTGCTACTTAAGACGTTGGTTGTCCTTTGACCTAACCTCCGCCGCCTTTCCGTCATCTCCTTTTCCGGCTGGGCTTCCTCCTTTGGCAAATATTTTGCGTTTTGGCAAAATTACATCCTTAGGGTGAGGACATTTTTGACCAAATTTAGTTTATGCCGGTCCTGCTAGTTTCTCCTTTCTGATTGCATAGTCAGCCGCTGTTTCCTGGGGGAAATTAAAATGTGCTTAGCGGAGTAAGTATCCCAGCTAAACCCCAAAAAGTTCCCTTTGTTGTGGTGCAAGTAACTATTTTTTTAGTTCATTCTCAATTCTTTTGATATCTGGTCTGCACGGTTCATAATCCCTGGGGATTATGAATCATAACATGTTGAATACTAAGAAATATAAAATTAGATACTCGGCAAAACCCGAGCCCCCCAAAAGTCTTGTTTCTTTAAGAAAAAAATCAGACAGCTATGTTTAAGATGCAGCCAAGTATCGATGCAACTAACCTAATTATACTGTATTTACATATTTTCATTTATTTAAAATATTTATTTACTTTACATAAATAATGTTTCCCAGAGAGAAATATCGCCCTAAGAAAAGAGTACAGAATTCTATCCTGCTACATTATGAATTATTGAATTGAATTATTGTTACCTTGATGAATATAAAAAAATATCTGAACTCCAGTTATTCTTTATTAGCCTTCATAAACTCAAAGTTGTAAACTTAAATCAGCAATATCGGCTTAATCATTCTTCTTCACGCCGACGCCTACACCCTCTTCCGAACGAAAGACCTTCTTCTCACTCTTCTCATCGCGCGTGGCCTTGTACCAAATGACGCATATGAGGCCGAAAACCAGTCCCAGGAAGATCCCCAGAAGGGCGACAGCTGCGAGGAAGGCCACGTAGTGGACCTCCTGTAGGAGATAGCCCAGGAAGTCTATGATGGGCTGGACAATCCGGACAGAGAATATCTCGATGGGGTTGGAAAATAGAGCACTCATCCTGCGAGAAGTGTGAGTTCGATAAATTGTACTGTGTTGACGATTAACTGGATGAAATGTGAATGAGACGATTTCAGCCACTTTGACGTTGACAGACTTTTCGGAGGACAGGCAGCCTGCTAGTCAAGTTCAAGCGTTTTGGAAATACACTCACCCGAAATTTAAAATTCTCAGCTTACAAAAAATGTATTATGAGGAATATCTCAGAAAACAGTTGACCATCTTCCACCGCCACCTCCACTCCGACTTTGGCATACTGATCAAGGCGGCCACGTGCCTTGCCTTTGGCGCCGTGTGCGGCTGGATGATGAGTCTGCTCACGTTTATCGTCTACAAGGTGGCCGTGTGCCTAGGAGTCCAGCCCATTGAGCTAAGGACGACATCGGAGGACGACATCGACCTGGATATGGATGTGGAGGATGCGAACGACCTGCTGCTTCAGCGAAACCAAGACATCGGCTATTGGCTCCTGACAACAAGGACGCAGCGACGTCAGCAACTCAATGCGTAGAGAAGGAACGGGATCCCAGTTCCCCCTTAAAGTTATTGGCACATTTCTCTCGCTGCTGCCAAGGCCTTAAATTCAACTCCCCCCGTTCCTCACACAACCGCCACCCGGCACTTCACGCATTAATGCGAGTGTGTTTGCTCTGAACTGCGCCCGGGGCTCAAAATATTTAATAAACCATATCGTTTCTTTTTGGGAAAATTTTCTTCTTTTCGGCTCTGTGTTGATTTTTCTCAAACAGCTCGCAGCTATTTTTTGCACAATTTTATATAAAATATTGGCTGTTGCTTTCGGTCTGCCCCGGCGACCGGTGGGAGCGGAATGTTTAAGGTCATGGCATGATTTGAATTTCGCCCCGCGGCGCTATTGAGTTCACTTTGGGTGTTGTACCAGTACTCATATATTTACGGGAAAGTCAACAGCACCAGGCTAAGATGTAGCGAACGTACACCTGAGACTGTGTAGTCAATCCTAATTGGGTCTTTACTTTAAAAGAACAAAGGATAAAATAGTAAATTTAAGGATCAGGCATACCTCTAACGACAAATCTTAAATAAAAAGGCAATTCCAAGGGAAAGAAAGTGCTCATACTTATTGGGTACCGGAAATCGTACAAGCATATAAACATAATTTTTTTTAGCCTGATTTTATTTATTTGTCAGACCTGGTTTCTCTCGCAATCAGAGCTCGCAGTAGGTTGTATCTAAAAGTTCGCTGTCTCGATCCCTCTTTCACGCCTTATCTGCAATGAACAAGAAAAGCAGCAACAATAGCCTTTAAGTTTCGTTCTGTAGCGAAAGAGAGAGTTTTTTAGCTGCACCCTGAGAGCTATGTATGCATTTGTTCCCTCTACAATTAAGCGGAATCACAAGCCAAAAACAGAGTCCGCTCTTTTAAGTTTCTTTTCGTTTGTTCTTGGGAGCGGAACGGAAAGTTTATGAAACTTATAATATATATATTATATATTTATAGTATAAGTTAAGCCTAATGTACGTACTCTGCTCGCAATTGAGTGTCTTAAAGACCCAACTTTCGCCTTCCCATTTTTGTGCCAGGAAATCTTAAACTTTTCAAACTTTGGAAATAACATTTAGTTCATCTGTACAGCAAGTACTCTTCCCATATTTATGTGTTGTAGGGTTTTTGAAAACAATTACCCTGACGAGATATTAGCAGTTATCAGACCAAAACCCACAATTTGGCAACGTTGCAGGCTCCATTCAAGTTATTGTTTCTCAGTCTCTCGCTCGGCATTGTCTAGTTGAGGCAAAGCCACAAGCGCTTGCGACACAACCACTTGAACAGTGCTTACAGCATTTCAGGAACAGACCCGCGCCGGCGTCAACCCCATTTGAGGGATTTTTATTGGAGAGCTCGCTATAATTGCGGAAAGCATTTCCATGCAGCGCGCGGAAGGAAGCCGTGGGAAGATGGTCCCGTGCAAATTCAAAGAGGATCTGTAACTGAATGGAGACTAACCCAGGACAAAAAGCATCGGTGAAGGGGTGCCAAGTGGGAGGGTGTTTAATCACCAATCCCGAAACACACCACCAAACAGCATATTCCATTTAGTGGGGAGCACTGAATTGAGTCCCTAGCTCCGGGGGCGGTGGCGGCCAAAGGCGCTTAGGGTGTCAGCGCTGCAATTCAGACTGTGCTTCGCAAAACAGCTGTCACTGCAAGGGTCCGGGAGCTTCAAAAATGTTCAAAATAGACCCAAAAAACGTATTAAAAACTGTTACGGGAAGCAGTTGAGGATTGGAGGAGCAAAGTCTCATAATTGACACAGAACTTAAAAGTAGAATTTGAAAAGATTACAGAGAGTCTGCAAAACTTCGCACACAGACTTTTAAAAAAACCACTCTTTATTATTTAAATAATTTTTTAATAATAACAATAGCGTAAATGGTTTTTTACGCCTGGTTTTCAATGGCCTTAACTCTCGGATTCATTCTAATTATTGTCAAAATTTTACTGCAATAGGGCTGACCATATGTCCCTTGAATGCCATCCCCGAATCGGGTATCCGCGTCAAAGGCAAACTCAGGTCAAAGCTTTTCGAAGAGTGTACGAGTGGGATTCATTAACATTTTTCAATTCATTGCAACATGAGCATTTTGAGTAGAATTTTGCCACCGCACATTCATATATATAAGTGCAAGCCAGCCAGCCGCCATGGGAAAATATTTACAATTTTCCGCGACGTGCGTAATGATGCTTCTGGCTTAGATGAATGGCCTGGCGGAGATTTCCAGCAGTTCCAGCAGGGCGGCACGGGTGTGTGAAGTTGTAGGACTCGTTGCCTCGGCAACGGCTCAGCTCTCATTTTTCCATATGCGCTGCAGAGTTGTATTTTCCGTCGGGGCGGCGTTCACGGGATGCGATGCTCCTCGCGATTCCATCTGTCTGTCTGCCCGTCGCTGAGTCCGTCTGGGCGGGTGCATTCAACTTTTAATCCAGTATCGGGTTCCATGCGCAGCTCATTTGCTCTGGAGTTTTCTCCGCGTATTCCTTTGGAAAGCCTAGCTCACCCAACGCGGTGCATGTAGTTATCCTAGTTATTTTGTGAAAGGGCTCTACAAAAATTAAATTGAGATTGGAAACGCAAAACTAACCTGACATAGTAAATATCTTTAATTCAGAGGTAGTTTTATTAATAAAGTTTTTGAGTATTTCAATTTGTTAGATAAATGTTCGATTTCTATAGAAGGGAAAGGATACTGGAAACTGTTTAGCTTGTTATCCATTATTAGGTCGAGAAAATAAACGAATACTATACACTTATTTCGATCGATATTCACTAATACATTAAGCTAAAATTTCAGAAATTAATAGAAAGTGTTCCACAATGGAAACCTATAAGTAGTATCCATACATTAAACCTATAGAGGTGTATACCATATGTTGTGAGTATATTACATTGTTGGATATGTGTGGAACAGGGACTCAAGTTAAATAGATTTTAGATCCAGACGTAAAAGGAAACAACTTTATTTGGTCTTTATATTTTTATTTACTTATAAAATGGTAATCAAAAACTTAATAAGACATATCATGCTGAAACTATCTCGAAACAATTGACTGCGGGGTATCTTTTAGTCCATGCTGTCGGCTATTCTTTCATATGAATGCCATGTGATAATTACCTAATTTCTATGCGATTAACTGGCTATACCAACAGCCGAATCGACCAAACGTCAAGTCATTTATGTTTGGAACGATGCGGAAGAAGGAGTACGTGAGCCGAGAAAGTCCTACCCAGACTGGACACCGTTTGTTCTTCAAGGGCACTGCCTGGATGATCTACGGAATTGCCTGGGGCTGTCACTTCTTCAAGCTGAAGTACAATGAGAAAACAAATCGTGTGGAGGAGACCCGGTACAATCTCGTATTGTCCAAGATAGTGGTGGCCACCAAGCTACTGCTGCTGGCCAGCCAGTACATGATTTACTTTGTAATGGCAGTGGGCATATACATCCACGTCAGACTGGTTGACAGCAGCCACGCCCAGCACTTTGTGATGGGCCTCTTCATGCAAGGAATAGGGATAAACGTGCTGCGGCGCCTAGTGATCTTCCTGCACCTCAAACAGGATCGCCGGTATGTGCGACACGTGGTCAACGAGATCCTGCACATCACCAGGGTGATAGAGCGAAGCTTCGGCATGATCTACAGCTGCGACTCGGTCCTGCTGGGAGTGTACCTGTGTAAGCTGTGGATGCTCTACATACTGCTGGATTCCCTGTGGGACAAGTCCTACTTCCTGCTACTCTCCCTGCTCTACTGGGTGCTGCTGGAGTACTGCTTTCTGGGCTACTTTGTCTACCAGCTGCTCCTGCTCAACTGGTACCGCAGCATTACCAGGTTTCTGCAGCGCTTCATCGAGGACCATGGGGAGCGGCAGGGCATCGCAGGACGTCACCACCGCAACTTGTCTCTGCTGTTCAAGCTGCACCTTCGCATCAACAATCTGCACAAGTTCGTCATCCGCAGCCTGTCCTGGCTGCCGAATTCCATCTACCTGATGATCTTCACCTGCATCTTCAACATGGAGCTGCTGATCGAGTGCAGTCTCTTTGCCGAGGACGAGTTGGAGAACAAGATCTACATCATTGCGGACGGGTGCCTGGGTCCGGTTTTGATTCCCATCCTGTATGTACTGATCTTGGGGATGTGCACTGATCGGCTCCGCGATGCCGAGTTGGTCCTGCAGCAGCAGATAGTGATCATTCACGGCCTGTACATGAGAAAGACCCATGCGCGACTCCTGGCCGTGATGGTCCTCGACAATGAGGTCAGTCCAACCACTTGATAAAGGCCGAAAATTTCCTAATGGCTCCCTTTTGCGCAGCATACATCACTGATCCTGCACCAGAAACTGAAGCCGCTTCAGAATGTCATGCTCTTGGACAACATCTGTGACCGAGAGTTCGCCTTTGACTATATCTTAACGGTGATTCTGACAGCATTGTCTCTGGTACAGTACACTATATCATGTGGCGAGCCCCTTAACGAGTGTGTGAGACATAAATAGGTAGTTCCTAATAATAGTGTTTTTACGCAGCAACTACTTTTTTTCCGTAAAAAATACATATGTCAGAAAGGGACAGAAATGGTCGCATTAACTCCGCATCAACTACTAATACTAAAATGATACTAACTTGTATTCAATACTTATTTCATATAATGCACGACAATCACGAAAAGCAGAAAAGGTGTTTCTACTAGGAAAATGTACTTTTTAGCACCCTCTTGAAAAGAAACAACTGTTTTTTGTTTTGGTTTTGATTTGATCGTCCTGAATTGTAAGAGCCAGTTCATTTAACAGATCGCTAAACGAAATGTGTACATATTAAATGCTAATTAGTTTAACAACATGAAGAAAGACATGAATTGTTTCCATATTTTTTCCGTAAAGCCTAATACTCACCAGCGCTAAGTCTTAGCTAGCTAAAAGGGTTTCATATTTCTAGTGTGACCGGTTTTATGGTGTTCACCGAAAATCCATACTAAACGGCCAAACGGCCATACTGTCAGCTGTGTTCGTCTTCAATTCAAATTAAACGCGGCCAAACAAACAAATTACTTAAATTATGCTTCAGATCCTGCTGCGGAGTGTTGACCCGAGGGCATCTTTGTCTGTCTGGTCTCTTCCGTGTGCTGCTCCACCTCCTTGTCCAGTTGGCCGCTAGTGGGTCTCTCCGCATTGTAGACGTAGAACACCTGCGAAGTGTCGCCCTGCCCATTGTCATCGTTGGGCACATCCGCGTCCACGACGACTGCTGCCACGAAATTGGCGCTTTAGTCGCCGCACCATGATCTCTATCCATGAGCTCTTCACAGAACCCGTGCTTATGCGTATCTAGGGCAGCGGCTGCTTGCCCAGTCGTCCCGGGCCATATCGATAAATATGTTAACGTTACGTGCGGTATTGTTCGATATCATAGAGCGATTTTTGTCGATATATAATATCGGTCTTTCCTTTCGATATATGTACATCCTAACCGCCTAACCGTCCATGTGAATTTTTTTTTTTTTTTTTTTCTTTTATTGAAAAATAAAAAAAAAGTCCTAAGAAATTACAAAAAAATAAAAACAATTTACAAAACTTTTTTGAAACTTAGCTTACATATTTTTTAACCAAACTTTAAAACAAAATAGGATTACGGGTCATAAATCTCTTACCTTGTAGCTTTGTAGATTTGCATCCAAGTTTTTTATTTTCCCTACTTTCCCTGAAATATAAATATCAAAAGCCACACTTGCCAAAACATTCGTCCAGAAGTTATCATCGGTCACGACCTTTTGAGAAATTTCTAACCAAACTCATTTTATTGACTCAACCCACTCAACAGGAAACAGAAACAGAAACAGCAACAGAAACAGCAACAGAAACAGTTACAGAAAAAGCAACAGTTTCAACAATCAACAGTCACGTACCATTTTGACGTTCAACTTTTAGTTAAAAACGAAGGCGGAGGACGGCGAAGTAAATACGTGAAATATTCAATTTTTTACCATTTTGTCGGTACATTTAAATTTATTTTACAACCCCGGCACGGACTGGTGACAGGCGTGCAACCCCTCAGTGTAGACGATAAAATAATAATCGATTTGACTTTGGTTAGAGTTCGTCCGCAGCGGGGTGGCCAGCACACATCCATCCTAAGGGGAGCGAAGGAAGTGCTGGCTCCCTCAAAAATGGAGCAGCTCCCGGTTCTTCCTGCGGGGAATCGATTTTTTCGCGCTCGTTCAGACTTGGAAATTTATGCGAATTTGAATTTGATATGGTTAAACTGTTTGCCTAGGCAACGCCAGCCATGCAAATGCTCTGATAAGGCCAGTTTGCCTGCCGATGGCTGGCAGGGAGCGCTTCCCCGGGCCTATTCCCTGTCACTTTTCGGTGTAAAATTAATTTGCTATAATTCATCAATGAGCGACGAGCAAGGCAAAGGATTATTTGGCATAAAAAATTGTGGCACTTGTCGATTTTGCACGGTCGGCTATACGCTCTATACGTGTGTGTGACTGGCGCACTTTGTATAATTTATGGCTGCACATTTATTTTATTGAGTTTAATGTAGGCACAGTTGTTGCTGCCTTCGCCATTTGAAAGGTAAAAAGGTTCTGTGCAAGGGGGTGGATCTGCTGCTCCATTTGGAGCTTTGTTATGCCTAAAGAAAATTTATCAGACCTTGGTGCGTCACACCAATGAATGAAGTCTGAAAATAGCAACAATCTAGAGAGAATCTCCTATTTCAAATTACAATAAATAAATATATATAAATATGTTTAGGTCCCTAGCTTTCTTTGAAGGTATTATCTCCAAGCTCTTAAAAGCCGAGTCTGCCTAAATTTCGCATTAAATTTAATAAAGCAAATTAAATGAAATATGTTTTCTGAGTACACCAATGGCAAACAAATTAAATCGTTAGTCCCCAAATCCCTCAGAAAGCCAATTTGGCAATCGGTGACTCGACCTCCCTCAACTATCGCTCGCTGGGAGCCTCGGATGTTATTTTCCACCAACTAATTAAGCATTCAAAAACGTTTTGGCATAAAGTTTAAATTGTCTGGGTGGCACTGGGGTCCGGGTGCGAGTCCGGGTCCGGATCCGGATCCGGGTCGGGTGGAAGAAATCCAATAATAAAGACGACGAGCTGAGCTCGACTCTCATAAATTATGGCAAATTATTAAGCAGGAGTCACAGCGCAAAAAGTTTTCCCACCGCACTCGCTTCGAAACAAAGTCAACTAACATTGCGTATACGGCATGGGGGACACGGCGGACACGGGGAATGCAGGACGCGGGAACAGCGGTTGGCTGACGGGGCGAATGATTTATTTTTATTATTATTGGCGGTGAATTTTAAATCAAAAAGCTCACAACATTTTGTGCAGAAATTACGAGTGCGCATGGCAGCACCAGCACCAAAAAGTATGCTATACATTTTGTAAGCTGCTTTCGATGGCATTGGCGGCAGCTGCTTTTGTCATTATTAATAACTGTTAATTATTCACCATTAAACCTATGCCTGGCGAGCACGTTCGTTGCTTTTGAAGGCAAACTTGTTTGCTTTGAGTCCCAGTCCCTGTCCCTGCCCCTGCCCCTGTCCCTGACGCGCCGGTTGCCGCTCGAGCGATTCCCTTTTCATATTGTTTGGCATCACATTTTATGTGCTCCTTAGTTAACGCCCGTCGATGTCGATGTCTAGCTCTCCTCGCACCGCTCCAACTATCTTTGTCTTTCTCTCTTGGCCATATTTACATATTATTAAAAAGTTTTCGCCGGCTCCGCCAGTGATGGCAGACGCAGAGAAATATGGGAGAGCACAGAGACGTAAAGAAACTTTTCTATTTTGCCTCGTCCCAAGTTATTGAAAATTCATGAATAATTGACATTTATTGCAGTTGGCACAAGTGATGGTCGATAATGGCCAAAGTCGGGAGGTGAGCGGTAGACAGGGGGCGGTGGGCGGTGGGCTGAGTGCGGAATTAGGGCGGGGACTGGCTGTACGTTCTCTGTGCATTTATAGACATAAATATTAAAGTAGCTTACGTACTTAATTGTAAATTATGCATTCAATTAGTTATGCCAGGCTGCCCTCAAATGTCGTTTACAGTCAGGGTCAGAGCGAGGCAGGGCGGGCGAGGAGAGATGCCTGGCTGCACGTTCAATTAAATTTCAAATATTCTCGGTACTGCCATTATTGTTGTTGCTCCTCGATGGTTAATAATAGTGTCAGCTGCAGGATATAACTTTGGTCACTCAAGCTTGCAAAATTTGCTCTTGTCCCGCTCGGTTGACAGGTGGATAAGGTTTTGTAATCAGTTTATAATGGCCTTCGAGCTTATTCCGACTATTTTCTAGCTCATTTTGGGCTAAGGCTTTGTTTTCAATCAAATTCAAAGACTCTGCTTCCTCTTTGATTGATATTTGATTTTAAAAAAGAATTAAGTTCGATTAAACATTGTATTTTCTATTGCCAGGTAGTAAGTCAAGTGTTAAAGTTGTTGGCATTTATTTACTAACTATTATTATGTAATGTGCTTTTCTGTTTAGCATATATCGAAGTAGTTTTTTTTCAATTATGTTTCAATTTCAATGCTTCAGTATAATGTATAAGTGTGATGGCATACTCCAAATAAAAACTTATAATAAAATCGACAAAATAACATTTAATCGCAACAAAGTTATTTATTTTTTAAGTTCCCACTCTTTTATATCCTTGAAAGTCGGATAAACTTTAGATGCATTTTCAGGAAAATGTTAATTAAAACTTCTCGGTGTGTGACAACAAGAATCAGACTTGAGAGTGAAAACGAGCCCGTTTAGTCCTGTTTTAATTGATTATAAGCCTACATAGATCCCGGACTCTGTTGAAACAATTGAATGACTGCAAATGATACACTTTTTGATTAAATTTAGCCCGCAGCTTTTTGAGCAGCCCTGGCTTTCCAGTGTGTGTGCTCCATTTCAGATTATGAAAACCAAACGCCCTCGCCCCCTTCGTTAGCCTCAGATGACTTCACATATTTTGCCATAAAATAACACCCGAGGGCGCTGTCAGCAGCATAAGCTCACCGTTTCCGTTTTTGTTTTAGTTACAACTAGCTGCACTGCCGAAACATGTGATGGGTGTGCGTGTGTGCGGGTGTGTGTACTTAAACCACATATGGTGATGGTTTTGAGAGCCGGCGGTACGCATTGCCAGGCATTTGCATTCAAATGCATTTAATTAAATCAACTAGAACCAACAGGAAAATGCAGCAGCAGCAGCAGCAGCAACGGCAACGGCCTCCACGGCTCCCTGCTCCAATATGATGAGCCTCATAACATTTAAAACAAAATTTATTTTGTGTAAATTTTGCCAGGTTCGTTAGTTTTAATTGTGTTTAGTTTTCATTTGCCAGTGCGAGTCGAGTCGAGTTGAGATGAGATGAGTGCCACAGCAGCCATTGCACGAAACATGAAATATGGTTTTGGTTAACGCTGAAGCCACTGTTTTGCTTACAATTAACTTGTTTGTATACACTCGTTTTGTGTATCTTTGCTCGTGCTGTTCCTGCCAATTTGGCAGTTTTTGGCATGTAGTTGAAACAAAAAAAAAACAAGCGATGCCATTAAATAAAATATAAAACCCTGCTCGCTCTCAGGGAGGAGTAAGGCGCAGAGACTGCCGGGTAGACACCTGTCCTGAGGCCAATCCCAGTGTCAATTAGCCATTTGGCTGCTACCGAATACCCCCATCAAGCTGTCAGAAAGTTAAATGTGAAAAACTCATTCGTATAATTTATTTTATTATCGCTAATTGAATTACACATTTATTCGTCCTGAAATCAAATGAAATCGGAGGGAGGGCGGCGATTTAAGGCTATATATCTCTTTTTCGGGGGTTTATTAACACTCGACTAATTTCCCTTTGTGGCATATCCTACAGTTCCCCCTCCTTTCCGCCCTTTTAAATTCTTTGAAGGACATCTTCGGGGCTGTCGGGTTGGATGGAGGTGGGCTAAATTCAGGTCTCTACTTTGGATAAAGTTTTGAAATGTTTTCTTTCAGATTCATGTTGTTTTGATATTCGTCGGAGAATTCTGCACGACTTAATCGAAATGGAAACGACAGGCGACCTATTCATGTAAAGATACTTGCGAGGGCAGCTTAAATACTTGCGGCGTCTTTAGCAGGGAGTTTTTGGTTGGTTTTTAAAGGGTTTGGCTTAAATATTTGACCCTCTACGAGGGAAAAAAAGCTTCCCATTAGGAGACTATAATCAAACATTTTATTTTTATACCCTTGCAGAGGGTATTATAATTTTGACCAGATGTTTGCAACGCAGTGAAGGAGGCATCTCCGACCCCATAAAGTATATATATTCTTGATCAGCATCACCAGCCGAGTCGATCTAGCCATGTCCGTCTGTCTGTCCGTCTGTCTGTCTGTCTGTCTGTCCGTCTGTCGGTTTCTACGCGAACTAGTCTTTCAGTTTTTGAGCTATCGAGCTGAAATTTTCAGCATAGTCTTATTTGTTTAGCACGCAGTATATATGTCGGAACGACCGAAATCGGACTACTATATCCTATAGCTGCCATAGGAATGATGGCGAAATTAATGTAAAAAAAAATGTAACTTCTCTGTTTTTCAACGTATTTCTATAAATTTTGAGATATGTCAGTATTTTATGGCTCTAGAATTACGGTTTTAATTTCATTAAGATCGGACCACTATATCATATAGCTGCCATAGAAGCGATCGGTCCATTTATATGAAAATGTAAAATTCTACATGTAAAATGTAAAATTTACAAAATTCGATGTTTTTCCAAAACTACTAAAATGGTTCGATTTTCAATGATCCAATT
>VNJO01001849.1:0-22150 GCA_008042535.1 Drosophila tani | reverse complement strand
ATTTGTGTGAATACTCTCAGATTTGCTTTGTAAGGTATCTCCCTGAAGTTCTCCAGTAGTTTGTAGTTCGGTGCTTGGGGTTTTTTCTTTTCTTCCACCTTATGTAAGACAACCGAATTGAAATTATAATCCAAGTTGAACGGTTTTGAAATGTGTTGCGTAATTATTTATCGAGAACTGAATTATTCAATTTAATTTATTTTCCACTTGAGGGTACTTCTTGTATCCTACCGACTGCGCCAGTTAAATGTAATTTATTAATCGAGTCGAACCATCAGTTCCCGTTAATTGACTAAAGACAACGCTAAGAAGAATAAATAAACCAAGAATTAAGTTTATGGTCTTTTTTCGATTGATCTCAGCTTAAGACTAAATTCTTGTAACAAAAATCTTATTTGCACTGCCCTGGCTTACATAAGTTTGGGAGCGAGATCGCCCACTTGGGATCTTGATTGAATACTATAATTTGAGAGTGAGAGTAAGAATTGTTTATGTATTTGGAGAACGGCATCGCCTGCTCCAGGCGTCGATTGTTCACATAGGTTCAGCGTGGGATCGCTAACACTGCATATTCTTATTTTCCCCTGGAGAATCTAAGATTGTCCAAGAACTATCTATCATAGGTAACCCCTTGGTGGAATTGTACGTAATGAATCTGTTAATAGTACATAAGTGGAAACCTCTATAAAAAAGCCGTGAGTGCCAAATATAGAATCAGTTCCCAACCAAATGTAGTATTCCAAGACAAGCGAAAATACGGTAAATCAAGAAAAACAAATAGTTTTCGACCCACAACATTATTGATATGACTAAAACATATGACAAAAAAAAAATGACACGAGAAATAGCTCTATGAGCAACGAACAAAAGAAAGCGTAGAAGCTTCACTAGCCCGGGAGACGGTTATTTCTTATATCTCTTATCGCGTGACAGCAACGAAACGTCTGCAAAGAGCAACCGTGTACTGGCGGTCGATACCCGAAGAGCACCGTCTTGCTCACCCGCCTTACTCACTCCTACTTCTACGTCATGGAGTTCTCAGTGTAAAACTCCCTCACCATTGAATTCGACGCATGGTGCACCAAAAACAAGCAGTTGTTAAATTGCGACAACTGCAGCAAAAGCAATAGCAACAACTACAGTAACGGCTGCAAAAGCAACAGCAACAACTAGAGCAACGGTCAATACCGCGGAAACGACTGCGATGTCATCGACCGCAGTGCCAAATGCAATGGCAGCAAAAACTGCCAGTATCGGTAATATTCAAAAGGCGGCTTCGGACATACAGACCGGCATAGATCGCTAAATCCAAATTAAGCGTAAGCTTAGTCGGTAACAAGCCCAAGATAAACCGTTTTCAAAGACACTGATCAACCCGGGAGATCTAACAAATACTGATTTGCCCTGTTAGATGATGAACAATCAGAACTGGGACAAAAGACCCAAACGAAATCAAAGCCCCCACCCCCATTAGGGAGAAAAGCTCGAACGCGCTGGTCAACAAAATTGTTGCGCTGGTCGGGGATGGAGCTGGAGCCAGACAGCAGAGCCTTAAAGAAAAATTAAGTGCACCCCATTTATAACCCGCAAATCAAATTGCACAGAAGAATTATGGTGGAAGAGCCACATAAAAGAAAATGTCCAAAATGTGTAATATGAACTGCTATTACCTGCTAACCTTTAAATCATGGCACTTATTAGAAGGAATGTTGGTAGCAAAACGGGTACTTTTTATACCCGGTACCCATAGGGTACAAGGGTATTATAAGTTAGTGCCAACCGATAATGTATGTAACAGGCAGAAGGAGGCCTCTCCGACCCCATAAAGTATATATATTCTTGATCAGCATCACCAGCCGAGTCGATTTAGCATTGTCCGTCTGTCCGTCTGTCCGTCTGTAAGTCCCTGTGACTATAAGAGCTAGAGTTACCAAATTTGGTGACAGCATTGGAATCTGTTGCACGCAGATCAAGTTTGTTTTAAAATTTGGCCACGCCCACTTCCGCCCTCAAAAATCATAAGAAACGTAAAATAAGCTAAACTCGTTATGCTCGAGTTAAAGTTAATAGATACAATAAATAAATAAAATAGAGCGAACGTTTTCTGAAAATTTCAGTGAGATCAAATGATAAACATGGAAGATATTAGCAATAAGGTTCGAATTTTAACACACCGCCCTTAGGCACTGCTGTTGCAAGCTGTAGCCGACAGGTGGCGCATTCGAGCCTGGCCGTGCGATATAATGGCGCCAACTGCAGAAGTAATGACAAAGAATAGAGCAAGAAATGACAAAAAATAACATAATTCATTTTTGAAGCCGATCGAGTGGGTTTTTATGTGTTCCTATAAAATGTATCATTCATATTTAAGTATGACATTAAATTGTTTAGGTCGGGAGCTAATTCGAGGCGATTTATTTTAAGAAGTATCGAAGTAGACTATTATAATGTATGTACAATTTTAAATTGCCTTTTAGTGTGAAGCGCAAACGTTTAGGTACTGGGTATCTCACAGTCGAGCACAGTCGACTGTCGACTTTCTTACTTGTTTTTTGTGTGTTATACTGCCCATAACTTCTAAACAGCTTAAGCTACAGAAATTATGTAAGTACTGTTGTCTTCTGCCGTTTGAGACGCATCGCAGAAGCCGTGATGTTCGACTCGGAATTCTGACCGGATGGAGACCACCCTTGGAATGCGGACCTTGGTCAAAGCCGCGCAGCTCTGTAGCTCTGCCATCTTATGCCCAGTTCATTTGGCAGATCTTCGTCCCATCCTAGGTTTTGAAGCCAAATATCTTGCATAAAAATCTTAGCACGCACCACAAAGGGTGCGAGCCAGCCCGCAGGGTCAAACAGTTTGGCAATTTGGGAAAGAACCAGGCGTTTCGTCAGGCGTTTCCTATCGGACCCCGAGGGCTTTGGCAGTGATTTCTGCATCGATCTCCAGGAAGTTGGAGCGCAACAGATGATTGCTGGGGATGTTGGCCAAAATATCCTTTTTATTGGACGTCCATTTTCTTAGTGGAAAACCCGCGGAACTTGGATCGTGAGCTGAGCATTTACCTTGGAGTCAGCCCACGTCGTCAACGTACATGTATGACCCCACATGCTCTAGGATGGCTAAGTTGTACGTCTGTGGCTAGGTGTTGTAGCATTCGAATGGCCAGGAACGGGGCGCAATTGACTGCGAAGGTGACGGTTCTCAATTCGAACTCTCGGACGTTGCCTTCGGGGTTGCGAAATAAAATCCGTTGGAAAGGGGTGTGCTTCGGATCCACCCATATCTGTTGATACATCTTCTCAATATCAGCTCTGAACACGTAATGGAAGTATCGCCATTTCAGGATTTGAATTGAAGGATATCATTTAAGCTGACCTCATTCGCTAAAGGGCTGGAGGCATTGTGCTTTCAGGCTTAAGCACTGAATGACGAGTAGGAAAAACTTCCTTCATGTGGTTCAGATCGAGATACTCTTGGATCACTGAGTCGTATTTGAGTTTCAGCGGAGCGTCTCTTTTTAAACGCTGCTCGTTTCTTAGGAGTTGGGCTAGCGCAAGTGACCTGGAGTACCCTAACGCTGATCCTATGTATTTTGGCTCGCGAAATGGTAAGGATACGATATATCTGCCGTTCTTATCTCTCGTCGTCGTTCGAAGAAAAATGTCTTCGGTCATTCTACCTCCCAGAATTTTGTCAAAAGGGTGTCTAGAGAGCTGTCGTACGCATGGGAAATTTGCGTCGAGAATGTGGATATCGCATTGGGTGCCGAAGCGGAAACAGGCCCTGTGAGCACCACCCCGAAGATAGTCTCTTGACCGAGAAGGGATTGCCACGATGCACTCGTGCAATCACGCTGCTGGTGGCCTCATGCAAAACAGTTCAGGCAGAGCAGTTTCTTCTTTATGTACTCTGACCGATCATAAACGTTCATCTCAAGAAAGCGTGGACATATAAGCACAGGGTGATTTTCCCTGGGACACAAATCACACCCTCTAGGTGCCGGAGCAACCCTGGTTTCATACGCTTTGAGTCGACACACAGACAGACAGACAAACAGACAAACAGACAGACAGATAGACAAACAACAGGACAAATGTTTTCATTTCGGAAAGGCCGTTTAAATCTTGATTATTGAATATCTTTTGAACGGAGTATCGGATCAGGATGATCGAGGTGTCATTCGACGCGTATTTAAAGCTAGATCACAACAACATTAAAATTTTTGGGATTTTTGCTCCACCGGCCCCAACAACTTCAATTTTCAAAATTTTAAATTTCTCACTTTCACTTCCATTTCTCCTGACCTACTCCGTTTTAGAAACATCTTAGTATGCAGTTTCAAAGAGGGTTAGTTAGTGCCAACCGAGAATGTATGTAACAGGCAGAAGGAGGCATCTCCGACCCCATAAAGTATATATATTCTTAATCAGCATCACCAACCGAGTCGATTTAGCCATGTCCGTCTGTCCGTCTATCCGTCCGTGTGAAACAACAGATCTCAGAGACTATAAGAGCTAGAGTTACCAAATTTGGTCACAACATTGGAATCTGTTGCACGCAGATCAAGTTTGTTTTAAAATTTGGCCACGCCCACTTCGGCCCTCAAAAATCATAAAAAACGTAAAATAAGCTATACACGTTATTTTCGAGTTAAAGTTAATAGATACAATAAATGAATAAAATAGAGCGGACGTTTCCTGAAAATTTCAGTGAGGGGAGCTAAATTCGAGAGGCGATTTATTATAAGAAGTATCGAAGTAGACTGTTATAATGTATGTACAATCTTCTCAAAAACCTTTAATATTCTCAGGAGGAGGATTGGCAAAAAGCTGCGAAATTTTACTTGCAAGCTTGTAGAAATGTGGAAAAACTGTGGAAGAAATAAGGTTTTTTTTTTTTAACAGAAACCTGGAATGGCTAGATATGCCGTTAGTATTGATGGAAAGATTATCTTCCGAAATTGTAGGACGTCCACAAAAAAAAAATGTCGGAGTGTTGCAAAAAAACGCAAGGCAACGAATTGTGAGGCCTTACTGAAGATGTGCCATCAGAAGCATTGTTGGTAGCTGCAAGCTGCAGCTTGTATAAAGCTGGTAAGATTTTGAAAATTATGAGTACCCCTTAGCGTCTACCTACAAAAATTTCTGATGAAAAAGCACTGGCGCTATTTGTATATGTTGGACATACCAACATTTGTCAAAGAGAGCCGCTAAAGGGCAAAACGCCGATATATATCCATGCTACGACAAACTTCGTTGTGCGAAAAAAAAAAATGCTATCTTAGTGTCATCACGGTCACAGATCATTTCGCTGAAGTACCATTACAAAGCTTAGTGGACCATACGATTGCTAGGATTATTGAAGCAAAAATTTGATGACTTCGATGGAGACATGAGTCGAGTCCTAAAGTCATCGATTTTCCATGGCCTTCCCGGTAAGAGATATACCGCTCATACTATATTGCTAGACCCCCGTATTGAGGTGAACAGCCCGAATGGTGTGGTTGTCAGTGCAAAATTGTTAAATTGCAACGGGAGCAAGCCTGTGATCGAAATAAGCTAGCAGGGACGAAAGTCATTCAGTGCCTAGATGCTCTTGGTGAGAACTTGAAAATGATCATTTTGGCAACAATTCGGTCAGCATCCCACATTGCTTTTGCTTTTGCATCCTTTGGCATCGCTGCCACTCTATTGAAAGTTGGTTACATTTCGCTTTGAAGCTACGTTTATATCTTCTAATAGATGTCATGCCAACGTACGCAGTGTCCTAGGATTCGGCGACAGCTAAATTAATGCGACAAAGCGAAATCATCGTTTGGGGTGAATACTTGCTAGTGATAAACAAGCATTGGAGGCAGTTAATCGAACCATAAAAAAATTAAGTGACAGCTGGCGCTGAATATGCTATACCTCAAGGTGGCATCGATCGGTAAAATTAAAAGGAGTGGATGTCGTCATCCCAAAACCTCGTTGTTAGAGGCAACTACTACATTTCGAAAAACAATATGAACTACCTGTGCTTTACTATCATACTGGAGTGTATCTGAAGGTCTCTAAGATCGGTATTTAAGACCGATATTGTATACATCAAACCGATATTTAACTGATTTTTTCAATGAACATCTCTCTCTAAGCACACAAGTTTCATCAAGCAACAATACTGGCGTATGTGGCAGAGGAACTACATCCATATGATCCAAACTTAGACTAAGTGCACGAAACCGCAAGGCAAGATCCAGGTCGTCATCGTTCACGATGACTACCGTCGTCCACATTGCTGGATCCTAGCAAGGGTTACTGAAGTTGTTCCTGGTTGCGATCAGCGAGTTCGTGTGGTGGATTTGCATAAGAGTGACCCCGCCGGACAAATCGAAAAATAACATTTATCCCTCAAAAATAAACTAAAATATGGACAAATCCCACGTGACGCACATTACATTCGTAAGATTTTGTAAATAAATATGTTATATTTTTGTAGGTTTCTAAAGTAAAATTTTATTTTGTTCTTAAAGCTATTTAAATGTACTTTCAATTGACATAAAGCATAATTTCGTTATAGTTAATTTTATCGAAATAATTGCGCATAATGTGTTGTGTCGCACGCTACACAAAATATAAGTTACTTTAAAATTTTTCATTTAATTTGAAATTTTTAGCGAGTTATGCATAATAAAGCATACAAAACACAATAAATAAAAGAAAGCTGAGAATAAAAGAGTGCATAAATAATTTATTTGATGTAAAAATAGCAAACGCCGTGTACCTATTGTGTCGCACTCAACATTTTCTCCACTATCATACATATTGTACTTTTCCTATGAATATCGTCATATATTCTTGAAAAGCAACTTACTCTTCAGAAAAAGTGCAAATATTACGTATGTTTTGCATTCGAAGAATTAAATATAAAAATGCTCTTATAAATAAAAAAAAAAATCCCATTTTAGTTTTTTTTATTTTGCTCGAGGCACAGAAAAAACAAGTCTGCATTGAATCATTGAAAGTAGAATTTTGCATTTTCATATAAATCAACCGATCGTTTCTATGGCAGCTATATGATATAGTTGTCCGATCTTAAAAAAATGAAAACCGTAATTTTAGAACCATTAGAAACTGCTATATCTCAAAATTTTTAGAAATACGTTTAAAAACAGAGAAGTTACATTTTTTTTTACATTAATTTCGCCATCATTCCTATGGCAGCTATTAGATATAGTAGTCCGATTTCGGCCGATCCGGCCAATATTTTTGGAGGCGCAAAGAAAAAACAAGTCTGCATTGAATCATTGAAAGTCGAATTTTGCATTTTCATATAAATCAACCGATCGTTTCTATGGCAGCTATATGATATCTTTAATGAAAGCCGTAATTCTAGAACATTAAAGAAACAGCTATATCTCGAAACTTATGAAAAAACGTTGAAAAACAGAAAAGTTATACTTTTTTCCATTAAATTTTCGATCATTCCTATGGCAGCTATAGTCCGATTCCATCCGATCCGACATATATCGTAATTGCAATAGAAATAAGACTATCTGCAAAGTTTCATTCAGATAGCTAAAAAACTGAAAGGCTAGTTTGCGTAGAAACCAACAGACGAATAGACTGACATTGCTAAATCGTCTCGGCTGGTGATGCTGATCAAGAATATATATACTTTATGGGGTCGGAGATGCTTCCATCACTGCGTTGCACACTTCTGACGAAAATTATAATACCCTGCAAGGGCGCAAGAGCGAAAGGGGGGCTACGATTATACTTAGAACCGAGTTAGGCAAGGGATGCGTCGGTCGGAGAGCAGCGGGAGAGCAACAGGGGCAAATGTCAACTGTCTCCCTTTCACTTAGATTTTCACATGATGTTACCGCCAGTTTGGCGACGCCATGGTTTTTCTTTCTGATTTCGGCGGCTGCAGAGTAAAGTTGTTCAGACGAACATGAATATTTAGAAAAATAAGATTATTTTTTGGGCTCCGTTCATATCTGTGCATATGAACCGAGAGCTGTAAATTGAAATATACAAATGTATGCAGCGGTCTATCTAAGTGCATGCGTGCTTATCTTTAAATATAGCGGCCGTGTGGCCAAACAGATCTACGCACTTGACAAATATTGAACATGTAATCTGAGCTCCTGCAAGGGATCTCAGCATATCTCAGAATATAAGACAAACAAATGTGCTGCTGAGAAAATTCTTGCTGAGCGCTCAGTAGGGAAATTCCCAATATGAATTTTCGAGTCTGTAGCTGGAATTTTTTTTACGCTTATAAGAGATCGGGTCATATATATACGGCGACTTGGCACACATTTCTCCGTGGTATATATATATATACCTGTGTACCTGTGCCTGTATCTACAATTTATCTGCCGGTCGGCGCGCTTAAGTAAGTAAGTAAGCGCGGCGCTGAAACCAGTCTTGAGAATCGCAGCGGCCATTCTTGCGTTGTCAATTTTCGGCTGTGCTAATGTTTGAGGGCCACAGGGGGGAAGTTGGTTTTCTTCTCCTCTCTTGTGTGTATCTTGGGCTTTATCGCTTGTGAGAGCTGCATCGAGCTTTGTGTGAGCGATAAGGCTGGTGTAAAGCAACCGATTGGCACTTCTGTTGGGTGTCGGTCGCCAGCTAAAGTTCACTGATGAGACTCGATGTGGTATCGTTTAAAACATGTATGGACAACCCCGCTGTCTTGGCAAATAATCGCGTCTTGATTTACGTACGAGAAATTAAGCCGGTTAGACCTCGAGTTAGCTCCACCTTCAATAACAAATATAGATCGCCTAATGTACAAACATTTTTATTTTTATTTTTATTTATGAATGCCCAACATCTTGAGAATATAAAGTTCGAATTTGACATCGATCGGAGTAAAAATAACGAAGTAATGGGTAGTTAAACGGAGGTCATTCTATGTTCGATGTATGGGGAGCCAAAACTTAAAAGCGCTCTCCTGCAAAGTGTCATCTTCAAGTCAAAGTGTACACGATTACTAAAAATCTACTTGACCAATCGTTTTGAAATTTTGCACACAGCTTCTGCTACTAATTTTTCAGGTATCACCGTCGGGGTTTTTTTTAATTTAATTTTTTATTATATTTTTTTTTTAACCATTACACTTTTTTTTTTGTCAAATTCAATATTTGACTTCAAACTTTCATGAAAAATCAAAAAAAAAAAAAAAAAAAAAATGAAAAAAAAAACCTGACAATTATTCTTTTACTAATGCATGAAATTATTTATGTAGTTCCTCTTACTAAAGGGAATATTCACGAAACCAAAGTGCAAACGAAATCTGAAGAGCACTCCCGAGCTGTGTCGAAATACCTGGACGAATCAAAAAAAAATTATTACACAAAAAAAAATTATTGCAGGTACCAATTAAAAAGCAACAAGGGCCTGTAAGTGGTACTAAAAGAAATCGAGCCCGATGTAACCCAAAACGAAATTATAGATGCCCTTAAAGAAAAGGGTTTTTCTGCAAAGAACGTCAGCAACATCATAAACAAAAACAGACAACCGCAACCACTATTTAAGGTCGAGCTGGAGCCAGACAGCAGAGCCTTAAAGAAAAACGAAGTGCACCCCATTTACAACCTGCAATTCCTCTTGCACCGAAGAATTACGGTGGAAGAGCCACATAAAAGAAACGGCCCAGTGCAATGCACAAACTGCCAGGAGTATGGACACACCAGGACATACTGCACACTTCGATCAGTCTGTGTAGTTTGCGGAGACTTCCACAATTCCGCTTACTGCCCTGCTAACAAGGAAGACCCCCACAAGAAGAAATGTGGGAACTGCGGAGGAAACCATACCGCAAACTACAGGGGCTGTGTGGTCTACAAGGAGTTGAAGAGTCGCATGAGAAGAGTGACAGCAACGCGCCATCAGAATACACGAAACGTGTACACTGGCTCACAAACGACGAAATCTATGATGTTTACCATGCAACAAAGTCTAACAGAATTAATGTCCTTCATGAAAACAACCATGCAAACACTTGTTCAAAACCAGAACATGGTGATACAGTTGCTTGTAGCTCAGCAGTCCAAATAACTGATGTCTAGTCTACGAATAATTATGTGGAACGCCAATGGCGTTTCACGGCATAAACTTGAAATAACACAGTTCCTGAATGAAAATCATATCGAAGGTTTGCTGCTTGGAGAGACGCACCTCACAAGCAAATAAGAGGTTACGCTTTCTACCGCACAGCGAAACCGGCGTCCTAGTCAGAGAACGCATAAAGCACTACTTTCACCAAAGGTATTCAACTGACAAGAACACTATCGAAGCCGGAGTTCCACAAGTCAGCGCACTGGGGCCCACCCTGTTCGTTCTTTATACAGCGGATATACCTACGAACAAGCGGCTAACAACATCCACGTTCGCTGACGACACTGCGATCCTAAGTCGCTCGAAGTGCCCAAACCGAGCAACAACCCAACTAGCAAGTCACCTCATGGTACTTGAGAAGGCTATTAAAATAAATATTAATATTAATATTAAAATAAACGAACATAAATGTAAACACATAACTTTTACTCTTAACAGGCAAACATGCTCCCCAGTATTCTTGAATAGTACGCAGATTCCCCAATTCAACGAAGTAACGTATCTCGGCGTCCACCTCGACAGACGATTAACCTGGCGAAGACACATCGAATGCAAGAAACTACATCTAAAACTTAAAGCTAGCAGCCTTCACTGGATTTTAAACGCCCGATCGACGATGTGCACCCTAATCATCTGGCAAGAGGCTTGACTCGGGTTTCTAGCAGAACCCGCCTACAACGAAACGACCTTCCAACCCAGCAATAATTGTCAGGGTCATACAACTCTGTGCCAGCCATATGACTGTTAGTTAGGTTATTAATATAAGATTTGACACACTTATTGTTAGTCTCTAAATGGAGAAGATTCAATAAAAATGAGAAAAGTATAATAAAAAAAAAAAATCTTATTTTTTATGGGCCACGGGAGATTCCCTATAACTTTTATACCTGGACATCTTTTTCAATAGAACATCTTTAGAAAAATTGTCTAAATGTTAAGTTAATATATTTCATATAAATTAATAAACTAGCTCAAGCCGTTTTGCCACAAAATTTTTTTTGAAAAGTGGCCCGTTTTGCACCGAATTAAGATCGGAAACTATATCATACCTGCCATCACTGCAGCTAGTGTTGCTTAACGCGCGCGCTTCTCTCTCAATCTCTCTAAACGCCAAGCTCGCACAGAGCAATAAAGAGACAAAGTGAAATTACTTTAAACTAATATAAACTCAATCTTAAAACCTTAAAAATCTAAAATCAGTATCAACACGAACAGGTTTAAAAGCCAATGCAGACAAACTTCGGCTTGCTGAAAAACCTTTCACTATTCTCGGCATACCTAATTATAAACTTTATTTTATGTAGAATGGACTTAAGTCTCCAGTTGATTACCGATACCTATGCGCTTTTTTCGCAATTTAATATATATGTGCCTCAGGAAGACTATGATAAAGTTGAAGGACTGCAACTTATGTTTAATAAAATGCTTGAAAATGTAAGTCGTAACTCTAAAAATACTCGTTATTAAACAAAATTTCTACAGGCTAAAAAGGTCTCTGATCGTATATCAGAAATGGAGGAACCACTTTTGAGAGAACTAAATGATGGTATTGCTACTTTTGTTCAAGAGTTTGAAGAATTTAACCGTGATTTTGAGGTGAATGGTCCAATGGTGGAAGGAATTTCAGCCAAAGAAGCAAGTGACCGAGTGTTCTTATTTCAAAACAGGTTTGATGAGCTTTGGAGAAAATATGAAATGTATAGCAGTGGTGAAAAGCTTTTTGGTTTACCAATCACAGACTATCCATTGCTTCACCAGCGAAAGCGAGAATTTAATTATCTTAACAGGCTATATTCGTTGTATATTCAAGTCTTAAAAACTATATCAGACTATTACGATATGCCTTGGGGTGATGTAAATATAGAAAAAATCAGTGCAGAGTTGGCTGATTTTCAATTGCGTTGCAGAAAGCTACCCAAGGGAATGCAATCTTGGCCAGCTTTTATAGATCTTAAAACAAAAATTGACGACTTTAATGAAACATGTCCTTTGCTTGAGCTCATGACAAACAAAGCAATGAAAGAACGTCACTGGATTCGCCTGAATGCTCTTTTTAAAACTGATTTTGATCCGACAAGTCCAAAGTTCACTTTGGGAAAATTGCTTGAAGCGCCAATTCTAAAGTTCAAAGAAGACGTTGAAGATATATGCGTGGGTGCCAGTAAGGAATTAGATATTGAAGCCAAGCTGAAGCAAATTGTTTCAGACTGGGGTTTGGTTAATTTACAATTAGGGCAGTTCAAAAATAGAGGAGATCTTGTCCTTAAAGGAGGCGAAACATTGGAAATAATATCATCATTAGAAGATAGTTTAATGATTATGAATTCTTTGGCATCAAATAGATACAATGCTCCTTTTAAAAAAGAAATTCAACTTTGGTTATCGAGGTTAGTAAACACTGGAGAAGTGTTAGAAAAGTGGCTAATGGTGCAAAATCTTTGGATTTATTTGGAGGCTGTTTTTGTCGGTGGAGATATTTCTAAGCAGTTACCTATGGAGGCCAAACGTTTCACTAATATTGATAAAAGTTATGTCAAAATTATGATGCGTGCCCGAGAAATACCTAATGCTGTTGAATGTTGCACTGGAGATGAAACACTTGCCACAAACTTAACATGGTTATTGGATCAACTTGAAACTTGTCAAAAGAGCTTAACAGGATATTTGGAATCAAAACGATTAGTTTTTCCTCGATTTTTTTTTGTTTCTGATCCAGTTTTACTGGAAATACTTGGTCAGGCCTCAGATCCAGCATCTATACAGCCCCATCTTTTGAGTATATTTGACGCTATCGCAACTGTGGACTTTCAGGAAAAAACCATTGACATCATAGAATCTATGAACTCAATGAATAAGGAAAAAGTAAGGTTTGAAAATACGGTACAATGCTTGGGAAGCGTAGAAATTTGGCTAGGCCGTTTGCTTAAAGAAATGCAAGATACAATGCGGACCATACTTGCTGTAATGTCTGTAAGTTTGAATGACCCGGAGTTTAATTTTGCTGAAGAGTTTCCAAGTTTCTGTGGCCAAGCTGGAGTAGTTGGGGTACAACTTCTTTGGACAAAAGATTCAGAATATGCTCTACGAAAATGTCGAACTGATAAAACAATTATGAAACGCACAAATAATAAGTTTTTAGTTCTGCTAAACTTTTTTATTGATTTGACTGTAAAAGATTTGACATCACTCGATCGGATAAGATTCGAGACAATGGTAACCATTCATGTACATCAGCGAGATATTTTTGACGATTTATGTACACAGCGTATTAAATCGGCGGGTGACTTTGAATGGCAAAAGCAAGCTCGCTTTTATTATAATGAGGATAATGATGATGTCATTGTGGGTATTACAGATGTAAATTTTATATATCAAAATGAGTATCTTGGCGTAACAGAACGATTGGCTATCACTCCACTTACGGATCGGTGCTACATAACTCTAGCGCAGGCTGTTGGAATGTGTATGGGAGGAGCGCCTGCCGGTCCTGCCGGAACTGGTAAGACTGAAACCACCAAGGATATGGGTAGGGCATTGGGAAAATTAGTAGTCGTCTTTAACTGCTCGGACCAAATGGACTTCCGTGGTTTGGGTCGGATTTACAAGGGTCTTGCACAGTCCGGCTCTTGGGGATGTTTTGATGAATTTAATCGAATTGAGTTACCTGTTCTTTCGGTTGCGGCTCAGCAAATATAGTAAGTTAAGTTAATGTAATTTTATAAGAACTAAATATTAATTTTAATGTTTTTTAGCATCGTTTTGACAGCTAGAAAGGAGAAACGATCAACTTTTATATTTTTAGACGGTGATGTAGTTTCTCTTAATCCGGAATTCGGAATTTTTATCACAATGAATCCTGGCTATGCTGGTCGTCAAGAGTTACCTGAAAACCTTAAAATTATGTTTCGCACCGTAGCCATGATGGTCCCAGATCGCCAGATAATTATAAGAGTTAAAATGGCTAGCTGTGGCTTTAAAGAAAATGTTGTCTTGTCAAGGAAAATGTATACTTTGTACAAATTGTGCGAGGAACAGTTGTCTAAACAAGTTCATTATGATTTTGGTCTTCGTAATATATTATCTGTTCTTAGAACTTTAGGATCTCAAAAGCGATCAAATCCAAATGATACTGAGGAAACAATAGTCATGCGTGTCTTAAGAGACATGAATGTTTCAAAATTAATTGACGAAGATGAAGGACTCTTTGTGTCATTGGTGGATGATATGTTTCCAGGTATAAAATTGACCACAAATGTTTACAAAGATCTTCAAAGGGCAATTGTTAAGACATGCGATGAATTGGGTTACGTAAATAATCCCGAGTGGAACCTTAAAGTTGTGCAACTATATGAGACATCTCTTGTTCGGCATGGTCTAATGCTAATGGGGCCAACTGGCTCAGGTAAAACAAGTTGTACCCTTTGTATGCTTAGATGCTTTACAGAAATGGGCAGAACTCATAAAGAAATGAGAATGAATCCAAAAGCCATAACGGCACCACAAATGTTTGGAAGATTAGATGTAGCCACAAACGATTGGACCGATGGAATTTTTTCAACACTTTGGAGACGTTCCCTTAAAGTTCCACAACATCAAAACTGTTGGATTGTTTTGGATGGCCCAGTGGACGCCGTTTGGATCGAGAATTTAAATTCCGTTCTCGATGATAATAAGACATTAACATTAGCAAATGGCGATCGAATTAAAATGGCGGATAACTCAAAGTTGGTATTTGAACCAGATAATGTAGATAATGCATCTCCTGCTACAGTTAGTAGGGTCGGTATGGTATTTACTAGTTCATCTGTCTTAAGCTGGAGAATATATATGGAGGCCTGGTTATTGAAACAGGGAGAACATAGTGAAGTTTTTCGACGATGTTATGACGCTCTTTATGATGATGCACATGTTTTTCTACAGTCCAGACTAACATCAAAGATGAGAATTCTTGAGGCTATATATATACGTCAAATGTTAGATATTATGGATGGATTATTAATGGACATTTCTTTACGTACTGAAAAAGCATTGGAGCGGATATTTTTATTTTCCCTAATGTGGGCATTAGGTGCCGTTCTTGAACTTGGGGAGAGAGAAAAATTGGAGGAGTTCCTTCTTAAGCATGCATCTAAATTACGTAAGTTATAATTCGAATAACCTAATTTTCTGATTTCACAACTGTGATCTATATATGGTATATAAATGTATATTTTTTTATTTGAAACCCACAATTTTGTTGATAGCATTATTTTTTTACTAATTTTTCTTTTGTATAAAATAAGTGCATGCTAAGCGACTTAATTTCATTTATGACAACTTGAAAAATTCACTATATTCACTATTCATCATTTTTCAATTCCAGTGTCATAGTATCAGTATCCTTAAATGTTGTAAGCTGCGAGTCGACAAGCTAGATGAAAATAACTGAATACTGCTTAAAATTTGTAGGCTCCTTAGACCTTGTACCAAGCCACACCAGTTTCGACCGGTCCTAAAACAAACAGTCTAACGCTAAAATCAAGATCTGAGGGAAAATCAGCCATAGCTCTACCGATGGATGACGGATTCAAAGAGCACGCCAATATTATATATGTTTTGATTCTCAAAAACCATAAATATAGGGATGAGTGCATAATACCTAGACTAATAGAGAAAATTGATTATCATCCAATTGATTGGAGGTTCATATCCTTAAATGTTGTAAGCAACGGGTCGATGAGCTGCACAAGAAATTTACGGTGCGAATGACTGAAGACGTGCCGCATACTGATGCCAAAAGCCCGCGCCATTAGGAAGTGTTGGGGTTCGACTCCACAATCCTGTTATACACGAAGGAGTATTTATAAAAAAAAAACTACGGCAGTTTTTATGACCAGATCTTAATCTCTCGTCCGTGCTTGATGACCCGTCATTCAACGGCATCTTAGCTAGCGCAAGCGCTACTTCAGTTTCCGTCATCGATGGGCCTGTGAAAACAAACTCCGTCTCCGTGGCCTTTGGATCCAGATATAAGCCCTTCTGGCGACGAATCACACTGACACGTGTTCCATCCTTATGATCACCGGCGACACTCAGGGAGGAATGCTGCCCCCCGTGTCCGCCGGTGTAGCGGTCACACTTCCCCCCGACGTTTGGGTTGCCATCCCAACCCGAGATGCTGCTCGTTCCTCCTTCTCCATGTTTGAATCTAAGACTCGGGGGTGCATTTGATACTTCATGCCAAGTACCTCTGATCATGGTGCTGGGTCTCTGCTTCTCAGACTGAGTCGGAGGCTTCAGCCCAACACCTTAGCTAAATACTGCGATACTGCGGCAAGTGATGCTTTATCACTCGGTTGCCCGAGACAGCATCCATTGCCAAGCAAGCACCCCGGGGAGGGTTCAGCCATGGGATTTCCGCCAGCCTTGATGGAGAGTAACTAGAAAAAAAAAAAAAAACAACAATGTGATCACAGGTAACTACGAAGAGATTACCTGTCAGCATAATAACGAAGATGTGATCCTTGCTACGAAGACGCAAGAAACACTAAATCAAAAAAACAAACGACGACGAAAAGTAGTGGTTGACAAAAGAGACGAAAGATTTTGCAAATGCAGCACCGAAGGCGAGGGCACCAGCAAAGAAGGAAAGAAGAGCGAAAAAACTTTGCAAAAGAGACGAAGAATTTAGCAAAGAAAGTAACGAACGCGAAGGAAGAAACGAATGCAAAGGCACCAGGAAGGCGAAGGCAGCAGCAAAGGTGGAAAGAAGAGCACAAGCACTATGCCAAAAAGAGACAACAATATTTGCAAAAACAACAACGAAGGCAAGTGCAACTCAACGAAGGCGCTAGAGCAGTGCACATCAAAGATGGTGACTATGCAGTGTGACCGAAGCAGAGCAAAATCCAATTGAGAGTGGGAAGCAACTCAGGGGTGATTTTATATTAATTTCAAATTTGAATATTTTTACTTGAATAATTTGTTAAACGTTAATTACATATATTGTTCCAAATAAATTGTAAAACGAGTTGTAAACGGCTTAGGCGCATTACAATGGATGCCAGAACGATTCTTGATATGACTGTGGCTCTGTTGAGGGCCAAGTTAGTTGAATTGGGTTTGAATTCGAATGCAGGATTGGTTGTTGGATCATTATTATTTGGATGTTGGCGGAGACTTGGGTGGAGATGCGGATGAGGATGATGCAAGCGTTATGAGTTATACATTTAAGCTCATCCAGCAGTAAGCTCAAGATTTACCTTACGCGATAGTATTTCATAGTTTTCGGGCTCCGACACAGAAGACGTCAATCCCTGGCTGTCTGAATTTATGATGTTGCTATTACGGTGGGATAATTTACAAAGATTTATTTATGCCAAACAACTTTTAACAGGAGCAGCCAAGCTTTACATTAAAAGTACAATAAGATGAAAGAGTTAGGTTAAGCCAGAAAAAATCATTGAAGGAAGAATTTTTCAAGAAGCGTGGTAGGCGGAGGTTCATACGGTTTAGCGACAAAGGCAGAAGCAGACAAAAAAACGTGCATTGAGTATCTATACAGTTTGATGGAAATTAGCAAGACGATTAAAGTCTCGGAAAGTCTAGTGTCGTATTTCGTAGATGGAATACAAGATGGCAAAGGGAACAAGGCCGGATTGTATCGCGCAAAGTCGATTAAGGAGCTGAAGGAAAAAATTTCCATTTAAGAGAAGATGAGGGAAAAGAGAAGTAGTAAGGAAAGTTTTAATAAGGAAAGAAATAAGGGATATTATTATAAGGAACTGAAAGGAAAACAGACTCAGAGTAATTTCCAGAGACAATACTTTAAGTGCAACAGTAAGGGCCAGATTGCTAGGGACTGCAATAGTAAAGTAGTTTGCTATAACTTTAAAAAGGATGGTCTCATCTCTAAGCACTATGATGAGAAGAGAACTCAGATGCCCGTCAAAACCCGGTTAATTTTCTCGAAGTTAAAGGCACAAAGGGACTAATCTACAAAAAGCTAAAACCTAAACATTAAGTAAAGGGAGAGCTGGTTACGTTTGGATGTTTCAAAGTCAATCTTGAGGTGGATGGCGTAAGCGTTACAGTAACTTTTCATGGAACCAACCAGCATGAGGGAATTGTGGGAACGATGTTTTGCAATCGGTCGATCTAATGTTAATGTTAATGGTAAATTAGAGAGAGAGCTTGAATCGACATTTAATGCAATGAGTGTCGAGGAAAGGTCTGTCTTAGAAAAAATTGACTTTTTAAAGAGTACAACCCAGTAAGATCGATAGAGTGTTCCGTAAGCGTTAAAATCATATTGGAAGATGGCGTTCCTGTTTATCAATATCAAGGATGCACTTCGTACGTGAATAAGTGTTTCATAGGAAAGCAAGTGCGAAAATGGCTTGCAGAAGGAATTGTTGTACCAAGTTACTCTGAGTACGCATCACCATTAGTGCCTGTTGCTAAAAAAGATGCATCCAAAAGATTGTGTTGCGTTTCAGCAGACTTAATCGAATAATTAAGAAAGACAATTTTTCGATTTTGATTGACGGTGTTCTCGATAGACTGCAGGGTTCTAACATATTCACTACTCTGGACATGATGAACGGATTTTATCATGTGTCGATCGACGAAGGATCTAGGAAGTTTACGGCATTTTAGCACATAATAGGCAGTATGAATTCACGCACGAACCGTTTGAAATCTCAAACTCTCCTGCGGTGTTTTGTCGGTATGTAACTGCTACATTAAAAGTGCTTATTCAAGGACAAACTATCGTGGTTTACATGAACGATATAATCGTACAAAGAAGATTGAAAAAGGAATCATAGAACCAACAGATGCGGAGATAAAAGCTGTCATTAACTTTCCTAACCCTCAAATCAGATGAGCATTGCAGCGGTACTTGGGTCTTATGTCATATATGAGGCGCTTTATCAAAGATTATGATTAAGCAGCAAAGCCGTTAAGCGATTTGTTATGACAGAAAGGTGACCAAAATAAAGACTGGAACCTCACGATGACCGAGCTGGGTATAGTTTCCTTAAACTTTTTCAAACAACTACTCGTTTCAGAACCAGTCCTCAAACTATTCGATCCGCTGGCTTAAACCGAAGTGCATGCAGATGCGAGCAAGTGGTAGCGTTTGGTTGCAGAAAGACTCAAAAGATCAGCAATTTCATCCCGTAGATTTCATGAGTAGGAAGACACGCTTGTGAGGAGAAGTACAGTTCGTACGAGCTTAAGGTTTTAGCGATCGTCAACGCGATGAAGAAGTGGAGAGTGTACCTTCTTAGGAAACGATTTACCGTGGTAACTGATTGCAATGATTTTGCAATGGCATTGCAAGAGTTCGAGTTTAGAGTGGAGCAAAGATTAGGCACGGGATTGCCGTTTGTCGTGCTTAATAATAACAGATTCCACAAAGTCATGATTAGTAGAGACACAAGACAACGACAAGTGGATCAAGGTCGTAAAAGCAGTTTTAACCAGCCACGACGTTTACGAAGACTATTATTTGCAAAACAATATTCTGTACAAAGACGTAGCACACGAACTTTTGGTAGTTCCTGACTCGACGGAGGAAGATATAATCGGCATGGCACATAAGGAGGGTCATTTCAGATACAAAAGGACTCGACATATATTCACCGCATGCATGCCAAGGAGTAACGGACAAGTGGAAAGAATATACAAAATCGTAGTTCCGATGCTGAGCAAGATGTGTCTAGACAATCTAGGGAATTGATATCGCCATGTAGGCAGAGTACAACAAATACGAAACGATAATTCACCTCGAAAAACTAAGTATAGTCCATTCCGAGTCTTGACAGGATTGAGGATAGCATCAAAGGCTGGCTTACGGATTAAGTGGGAAAAAGCACAGATTTTGAAGAGAAAGATTAACTTTCTTGGGTATAAAATTGAAAACGGAACCATAGCACCAACTGATGAGAAGATAAAAGCGGTCATTAACTTTCCTATCCCTCAAAGCAGACAATCTTTGCAGCGATACTTGGGTCTAACATCATATATGAGGCGTTTTATCAAAGATTATGCTTTAGCAGCAAAGCCGTTAAGCGATTTGCTTCGACAGAAAGGGGACAAAAAGGAAGATAGGAACCTCACGATGACCGAGCCGGGTATAGTTTCCTTCAATTTTCTTAAGCAATTACTGGTATCAGCACCAGTCCTCAAACTATTCGATCCGTTGGCCGAAACCGAAGTGCATACAGATCCGAGCAAGTATGGCTTTGGTGGCGTTTTGATGCAGAAGGACTCAGAAGATCAGCAATTTCATCCAGTTGAGTTCATGAGTAGGAAGACAAATGCTTGTGAGGAGAAATACAGTTCGTACGAGCTTGAAGTTTTGGCGATCGTTAACGCCATGAAGAAGTGGAGAGTATACCTTCTTGGGAAACGATTTACAGTGGTCACTGATTGCAACGCTTTTGCAATGACAATTAAAAAGGACGACCTGCCACCAAGAGTTGCCAGATGGGCAATGGCACTGCAAGAGTTCGAGTTTAGAGTGGAGCATAGGGCAGGAACAAAGATGAGGCACGTGGATGCTTTGAGCCGTTTGTCGTGCTTACTAATTACAGATTCCACAAAGTCACGATTAGTAGAGGCGCAGGATAACGACAAGTGGATCAAGGCCGTAAAAGCAGTTTTAACCAGCCACGACGTTTACGAAGATTATTATTTGAAAAACAACATCCTGTACAAAGACGTAGTACACGAACTTTTGGTAGTTCCCGACTCGATGGAGGAAGAAATAATTGGCATAGCACATAAGGAGGGTCATTTCGGATACAAAAAGACTCGAGATATATTGGAGAGGTCATACTACATCCCAGGAATTCAGCAGAAGGTAGAGCGAGTAGTTAAAGGATGCGTAGAATGCCTAATCATAGACTCCAAACGAGGCAAAAAGGAGGGGCTACTTTCACCAATCGACAAAGCTCAAGAGCCGCTGGGAACCTACCACATCGACCATGTTGGTCCACTTACCGACACGAAGAAGAAGTACAACCACATATTGGCGATTGTGGATGGATTTTCCAAGTTTGTTTGGCTTTATCCTACGAAGTCGACGGGAACTGAAGAAGTTTTGGAAAAACTCGAGAAGCAAGCAGCAGTATTCGGCAACCCTCGCCGAATAGTAACCGACAGAGGAACTGCATTCACTTCGGGATTATTCAAGGAATACTGCAGTCGCGAAGAAATTCAGTTGCTACACATCACCACAGGCATGCCAAGAGGTAACGGGCAAGTGGAAAGAATACACAAGATCGTAATTCCGATGCTGAGCAAGATGTGTCAAGACAATCCAGGAAATTGGTATCGCCATGTAGACAGAGTACAACAAATACTGAACGATACTTCACCTCGAACAACTAAGTATAGTCCATTTCAAATTTTGACAGGGTTGAGGATGAGAAAGAAAGACGACGAGCTCAAGAAAATTTTTGAAGACCTAGACATAGATGCAATGAATGAAGAGCGAGAGGAAATAAGAAAGAAAGCGCAGGAAAATATTGAAATAGTTCAGAAAGAAAATAGAAAGAACTTTAACGAAAAGAGGAAGCCTGAAACAGAGTATGCTGTAGGAGAATTGGTTGCCATAAAGAGAACGCAGTATGGAACTGGAATGAAACTTCGTCCAAAATTTTTCGGGCCATACAAGGTAACAAAGAAGTTTAATCACGGTCGCTATGAAGTTCAGAAAGAAGGAAATCAGGAGGGACCAAAACATACTACAACGGCAGCCGAGTATATGAAGAAATGGGGTTCATTCAGGGGCGAATGAAGATTCAGGATGGCCGATTGTGGGATAGGGGTGTAGCGGGGTATTTAGCAGACCAGATAATTTCAGAATAGGGACACACTCGTTGCTATTTCACCATATAAGGCGTTATTGCATCAGCCAATTTGGCATATCCCTCCATCCCGCTTTAGAATAAGATAACTATAGTCATCACTCTTTTTCTCATTGTAATCATGCATTCGAAGTTGCACGTAGAAGTCAGTCGCTGTGAGAATTTGGCCGAGAAAGACGT
>VNJO01001848.1:0-10896 GCA_008042535.1 Drosophila tani | reverse complement strand
AAAAAAATAATTTTAAAAATTTTATTCCCAAAACAGATGGGCGATAATTGGGATATATCTTCAGGGGAATGGGATGTAAGCGATGAGGATGTATCGAGTGTGTTCGAACCTCTGGAACAGAAACTCGTGAAGGCCAAGCGGAGCCGCAAGCCAAAAGTAGGCGTTGAGGACGATGTAGAGCCTTTGGAACAAAAGCCCGTTAAGGCCAAGCGGAGCCGTAAGCCAAAGGTTAGCGTTGAGGAAGATGTCGATCCTGAACAACAGAAGCCCGTGAAAGCCAAGCGGGGCCGGACGCCAGTGGGATATGATCCAGAGTGGCTGGAAAGTCTCACCGTGAAAGAGCTGAACAAATTAAAATCGAACATCCAGCGCCAGATGCGGGCCAGGACGCTCAAAAAGAAGAAGTCCCTCGCGCTCAAGAGGTCGCTCAAGGCCAAGGCGAAGCGATCGAAGACAAAGAGCACAACCAAGAGAGCAACAAAGCCGAGGGTTTCGGTGGCCAAGCCGGCTCCGATTCGCCAGCTCAGCGAGAGACAGACGGGAAGGTTCCTGCGGGCCCCGATCCAACCTCAGCAGCGCGGCTGGTTTTCCAGATGGTTCTTGGGTAGCAATCCTTCTCTGCCGCAGAACGAACATTTTCTGCCGCAGGACGAACCCGCTCGGGACGTCGATGAGGAGGCCGATGAGGACTTCGAAGAGGTCGATGAGGTCGATGAGGAATTCGATGAGGACGAATATAAGTTGATCTCTACTAAGTCTCGGCCCCCCCCCCTTTTACCGCTGGAAATTCGGACCACTTCGATGTGGAACTTCTCTTGGGTGATTGGTGTCAAGTCAAGTGCGTCTAATTTGGCCCATATCCCATCGACGAGAGGCTTCCAAGGAGCAGAGCTCGCAGCTAAAGAATAAATGGAAGGTGCAAGGGTAATCCTCAAATTAAAGACCCTTCTGTGTGACCTTTGTGTCTACCTTTCATTCCTGCCTTAGACGATGGCTATTGTTCTCCTGCCCCCGCTAAACCTCCGCCTTGCTTTCGTGGTCCTTTGATGTGCTCGCGTGTGGGAGCTTGCCGTTTCTGGTAGACGGGCACCCATACGCTGGTGCAAAACAGCTTGTGCCTGCTTCAGGCTACTGCACCACAGCTGCTCGTCCAGCATGGTGCTGTTCGGTATTAGCTTATCCACGCGTGCAGAGTTTCCAAGCCATGAAAGCCAAGGAATAAGCGACGACAGGGTAACTCCCCATATAAGAGGACATCTAGGAAGCGCCTGCGGGTAGCTTCGCTCGTACCATACAACGCGAAAAGCGAAGGGTGTCCTACTGGATCGATTTCAGGCTAAAGAAACCAATGCGCAGCTTTCCGTTGACCAACCACTTCTGGGTCTCCGCATTGGGGTCGCAGTTCCGATTGGTGAACCGCAAAATGTTGCCCTTGGAGGTGCCATCGATGACAGCTTCGCCACCCAAAGCTATAGAGTAGAAGGGATCCTTAGAGCCTTTCCTTGAACTCTGCCGAAATGTCTCAGCCCTTCTTTGAGACAGTGCCTCACTGGCCGAGTGCCGCTTCTACAGTAGGAGCTACGGATGATGTCTGACCTGGCGCGAGTATTGAATAAAAAACTTACGTAATTTGTATCCCCTTCTTGGGAATTGTCTTTTTTCCATAGAATTTATTCACAAATTTTTTTTGAGTCGAAACTTTTACTTCTAGAATTTATTTAAATAATTTTAGACCGAGATGTTACTTCGACGACTGACGACTTTGAACTAACTAAACTTCTACGTGGGTGCCAGTATTTATACAATTATACACAGGTGACAGGTTCATAACTCAATATCAAAGCCCACTTGGTTTCGGGATTCAAGGCAACTCCAGTACGTGGTTACTAGATGATGAGCTGAACTTTTAAGTTCCGAAATAAAGTGTTCTTTTGAGTCTGACTTCTCTTAGATTATAGATTCGTAATTCTCTGTGGCTCTGCTATTCCCCTCCTTCATTTTTTTTTTTTGTTTTTGGCTATATAGATTTGATTTTTAACCACCAATTGGCACCGGAAGCTTCTGCCATGTGTTCTCTCTCTTCCTTTCGCGATCAGTAGTGTGACCGTCCGTTCTTGAGTTGACTTCCGGAATCGCTTCGAGTTCCAACACTACCCCTATCGATAACAATATCAATAGTAACCAACACTGACGCCCGCGATCCATTCAAAAGCCTTCCAACACTAAGAGACGCTTAAGAAAAAAGTTAAAAATTCCAGCACTAAGAGACGCTTAAGAGAAAAAGTTACAAATTGAAAATGGACTTCCACACCTTTCTTTCGACAGGCGGCGACGTGAAAGTTGGTATCCAGATTAATATCAAACAGTTCCGCATAAATAGAGCTTCTTTTCAGGTCGTACTCTCCGAGTTCATCGCGGCATTTCTCAAGTCGGTGACCTCTAATCCGGATAATTGGTTTAGAAACGTCTCCCATAGGTTCGTGGATTAAAGCTTCCGGGTGCTGGGCCTTAGGTTTAACGTGAGCGTGGCGGCCTTCAGTCGCAGACAGGACCATCCGTACCGCAATGACAACGCCGGCTATGTTTTCGACACAAGTCCAAGACTTCTGGGAGATGTGCGGACTTTTTTCTACCATTTACCCTACCGTTTGTCGAAGATAGCGACCGCTCTCTCCCGCGGCGACCCTCCGTCTACTGGCCCTCTGCCGACATCGCTGAGCGTTCTTTACCTATATGCGCCAATGTAATAAAATTAGAGAACATTCAATAATGAACCTTGGGAGCGAGCAATTGAATCGCTCCTCAGACAAATAAATGTTTGAATTTACTTGGGATGGAGATCACACTTTATAGAGCTCTCGGTGCCTGTAAGTAAAGCGGTACCGAGAAGCAACCCCCAGCAAAATAAACTGGAACAAATTCAGCGAAAATGTTAACTCTAAGGCAAGCAATAGATGGATCAAGGTACAGTCCTCTCCGAGGACACTCGACAAGGAAGTCGAGGAACTAACTTGTAAGGTATACTCAAAGAAGAAATACCCACCATGGTGGACTAAGGAACTACCCGATCTCAGGAAGAGAGCGCGCAAGTCCTTTAACACAAGCTATGGTTCCAAGCAATGGGCACCATATAAGAAAGCATAAAAAAAGAAGGCAGTATCCCAAAAGGGAAATCGTCAACTATTGTGATCCTGTCAGCGTATAGGTCGCAAGCTTGGGAAAGACACGTGAGAATGTCATCAGCTTGCATTTGGAGCGATTTGGATCTCATAAGTTTGCAGTGCACCATTTTAAGATCTGTTTGTAAATCCGAATGGCTTGTGCCATCTTTATATTGCACGCAAAGCTTAATGTCGTTAGCGTACGTACTCATGTACTTGAGTTAGTCAAAACATTGGGAAAGTCTTTAATAAATAACACTAGTTTACACTCAAAATGCTCTAAGCCTGTTGATGCGAAATTCTGGGAGAGTTGAATCCCCAGATCACGAAAATGGCTTTAATTTTTTTTTCTACGTTTTTTTAAAAAGATTTTTTAAAGTTTTACACAACATAAATCTGCTCATTTTACGTTTATCATTTCATAGCTCGAGTTGTAGCCAACCAATTTACCCGTCGAATATTTTATTTTACAGGTAATGAACTAACCTTTCGATTTTAAAACACTTGGAAAAAGTGGAAATTTCAATCCGTTAACTCAAATGTTAACATGCTGCTAGCATCCTAAAAACTCGAAAAAAATCCGTTGGAAAATCAAAACGTGTCTTTTTATAAAGCTGATCGCCCAAAGTATCAAACAGGCCTACAACTCCAGAAAGCCGTTGGAGAATAGATTTATCGTGGATTTTCAAAGTTAAGTAAAATGATTTTTTTTTTTTAATTTTTGGGCGGATGTCTACTAGATTAAAGGTACAGTGTTGGACAACGCCTTTAGACGGTCTGTTATCTTTTCTCGATGTGATGAACTGTCGGATTAAGCTATGAAAAAAAAGCTAAGTTATGTTAAATAATCAAAAATTTACAAAATTAAATTGAAGTAAGATAAAAATTAACCTATCGCCTTTAACCTTGCATGCAGCTATTGTGAACTAATTAGAAAGGTATTACTCCTAATTTTTAGTTGAGATGTGGTCAAGATTTTAACCCGTTCATTAAATTGGGAAATCGGTTTTTTTTTTTTCATTTCAAGGCCGGCGGGAATCCTTAAAACTTATTTTCTGTCAAATTTGCTATTTTTATACCCGGAACCCATAGGGTACAAGGGTATTATAAGTTAGTGCCAACCGAGAATGTATGTAACAGGCAGAAGGCATCACCAGCCGAGTCGATTTAGCCATGTCCGTCTGTCCGTCTGTCTGTCCGTGTCAAAACAACAGATCTCAGAGACTATAAGGGCTAGAGCTAGACTAATTTGGTGACAACATTGGAATCTGTTGCACGCAGATCAAGTTTATTTTAAAATTTGGCCATGCCCACTTCCGCCCCCGAAAATCATAAAAAACTGTATATAAGCTATAGTCGTAATTTCGGCTTAAGTAAATATAGATATAATAAATAAGTAAGCATTCGCGGACGTGTTCTGAAAATTTGAGTAAGATCTTAATTTCTTAACATTTTCTTTTTTCCATGTTCATGTCTAACTTAATTTAACCCACAATGCTTTGGGTACCGGGTATCTCACAGTCGGTCACACTCGACTGTAGCTTTCCCACTAGTTTTATTCGAATTTGAATATTTGTAATATATACGTCGGAAAAATTGGCCTGTTTAAATGATCCAAACATATTTTGTATATGTGCGGTAAATTCTTACAGAAAGGTACTTTTCGACCCTTTAATAGTGAATTAAAAAAAACGGTATATGCTTTATTTTCGTGTCTCGCCGAGCTTTGACGAACCATGGAGACCGAATAGCATTTGTGACTCTTGCCGTTTAATCCTAAGCAAACGGAGTGTAGGCATGTTATTATATTTGATAATATAAATATGTACATATTTGCTTTGGTCTTAGGCGTCCCATGAAATTCGACAAGCCGATGCATTGGAGGAAGCCGTCTTGTCACTTAACAGATTGTTATTTTTGCTTAAGCAAGATTTCTATGTTCGGAAAACACGTAAAATGTCAATATGCTAGAGTGCGATCAGTGACATTTCACAAATTACATTCCACTGATGCGCCCTATCCAGCTTATGATGAAGATGATTCGTCAGATACAATAAATTTTGAAATAACTCTGATATTTTTCTAATTAGCTGGCACTGCTATTTTATGAATTTTTCAATAAAATTATTTTTCTTTAAGGAGCACCGCAGGATATTGATTAGATCCTTATTATTTACTGAAGATTTATGTTTCTAGAACATATTAGGCATAATACTAGCCTACTAACTCTATTTTTTGGCTTCTTATCAATGCAAAGACCAACACCATAGTCATCATTCTAATTAGTTGGCAATAGCTGCATGCGATAGGTTAATTTTTATTTTAATTCAACTTAATTTTGTAAATTTTTGTCTATTTAACAAAACTTAGCTTTTTTCATAGTTAAATCCGACTGCTCATCACATCTAGCAAAGTTAACAGACCATCTAAAGGCGTTGTCCAACACTGTACCTTTAATCTAGTAGACATCCGCCCAAAAATTTTAAAAAATTTCTCACTTTACTTAACTTTGAAAATCCACGATAAATCTATTCTTCAACGGTTTTCTGGAGTTGTAGGCGTGTTTGATACTTTGGGTGATCAACTTTATAAAAAAGCACATTTTGATTTTCCAACGGATTTTTTTCGGGTTTTTAGGATGCTAGCAGCATGTTAACATTTGAGTTAACGGATTGAAATTTCCACTTTTTTCAAGTTTATTGAGCTATAGCACACAAAGTACTTATTCAATATACATAAAATGTTTTAAAATCGAAAGGTTAGTTCATTACCTGTAAAATAAAACATTCGACGGGTAAATTGGTTGGCTACAACTCGAGCTATGAAATGATGAACGTAAAATGAGATTTTTTTGTGTAAAACTTTAAAAAAATCTTTTTAAAAAAACGTATCCATAGAAAAAAAAATTAAAGCCATTTTCGTGATCTGGGGATTCAACTCTACCAGAATTTCGCATCAACAGGCTTGGAGCATTTTTATACCCGGTCCCATAGGGTACAAGGGTATTATAAGTTAGTGCCAACCGAGAATGTATGTAACAGGCAGAAGGAGGCATCTCCGACCCCATAAAGTATATATATTCTTTATCAGCATCACCAGCCGAGTCGATTTAGCCTATCCGTCTGTCCGTCTGTCTGTCCGTGTGAAACAACAGATCTCAGAGACTATAAGAGCTAGAGCTACCAAATTTGGTGACAACATTGGAATCTGTTGCACGCAGATCAAGTTTGTTTTAAATTTTGGCCACGCCCACTTCCGCCCCCGAAAATCATAAAAAACTGTATATAAGCTATAGTCGTGATTTTCGGCTTAAGTAAATAGATATAAGAAATAAGTAGGCATTCGCGGACGTGTTCTGAAAATTTGAGTAAAATCGAATGTTAAACATGGAAGTTATTAAACAATAAAGTTTCTGTGTATGCTTATCTTCTTCTCTCTCTCAAAAGCTAAGAACTCAGACACTCGATAAGGGTTCCGTAGCATTGAGTCAAAAAGAGGTCAATAGTCACCCTCTCGCTCAGGAATACTTTCCGGGTGTCTGAGCACATAGCTTTTGAGAGAGAGTGTCAGTGCGTGTTGCGCAACATGTCCCTGGCAACATTTGTCTTTTTTGGGTGTTGCTCAACATGTTTCTAGCAACTTTTGTCTTCATTTCTTAACATTTTCTTTTGTCCATGTTCATGTCTAACTTAATTTAACCCACAATGCTTTGGGTACCGGGTATCTCATAGTCGGTCACACTCGACTGTAGCTTTCCCACTAGTTTTTTTTTATTTTGTTAACTGGTGTAATGGAAAAAGTAAGGGACCCAGGTGGCTCCCTTGTGGGATACCAGAGGTCACCTGGAGAACATTCGAAAGTTGTTTTTAAAGAGGACCTTTTACGTCCTGCCATTCAGATAACTTGAGATCCACCTAAGAAGATCGGCAGGAAAACTCATTAAGTCGAGTTTCTTAATAAGAAGGGAATGATTAACGAAGTCAAATGCTTTCAACTTGGTTGGTATTGAGGTAGGCACCAGAGAGATCGTCAATTAAACAAGTGGGCAAAGAACTGCGGACTAGGTATTAACATCAGTAAAACGGAACTCAAGCTCTTCACGAAGAGGACGAACATCCCTTGTATGCATGGTGGGCACAGCAGGATACTTGATGGCATCTTACAGCGAGTAGTAGAACAGACGGACTACATAACCACGGAACTAAGGTTCGGTAACGGTTACACGACCTTAAATCCGACGAGGGAAGATTGGATCGACGACAGGGTAACCAAACAGGATGCGATATCACTCTACACCGACGGCTCTAAGATGAGCTGTGGGGTGGGGGCTGGAATCTATGCTGAAAGCGGGGGATATTGCTATATATAACAGGACCTCGGGGATACCAAGGTTCGGATCTACTCGGACAGCCATGCAGCTATAAAATCTCTTACAGCCGTGAAACCAACCTCACGGATAGTGACAATATGCAAGTGCGCCCTAAACAATCTTGCCAAATACAACGACGTACAAATTACTTGGGTTCCGGGACATAACGACATCCCAGGTCATGAAAAGCAGACTAACTAGAACGAGCAGGCTCGGCTGGCAGTGCAGAAACTATAAGAATACTAATCTCGCTCAACTCAGTCCAGACAGGGATTCATGACCATTTCAGAATGATAGAATGTGGCTGTCATACAATGCAAGCACCAAAAGCTGCAAAGACATAAAGGAACAGAAGACACCAGAGCATCTCTTCTGCAAGTGTCCAGTACTAAACAGGGTCATAGCACGTCCCTTCGGTGCCTACAAGATAGAATCGCTGAGAAAGGTGGGAAAGCTGAGAATTACAGCAATCCTAGGGTTCCTCAACGATTCAGGGTGGTACTGAAGACGACGCAGCTAACATGAACAGAGGGTGTGGATCAAAAAGGAGCTTAACTTTACTTGGCGACTCTAGCAAGGGCCTCACCACTTATACCTACATAGCTTGCGGAACGACTGTCAAAATATCGTCCTCAATTGAGGGCAGCTTTCTTGATGATACTTTCTTTATATAATTGTATCATGCTCTACACCAGCGTTGGGCACGACACATAACGGTTTGGGTAAGTGGCAGTCATAAGCTACCCAAAATGTGCGAGCAAGGGAACACTCTGACAAAAATTGGATCTCAAACTCGTAACTTTCCGTTTTGCCATTCATTTTTGATGCTCTCGTGCCCCGCCTCAAAAGAACGACTAAAAAACAAATGTAAACTTTTTCACTCAGTGCAGAAGTCGTCGGCCGCTGCACAATTCCCTTTAAAATTGTTGTTGCGTTGCTATCATGTGCGTCGCCCATTCGCGTACATTTTGTTTTTGCAATTTCGAGCGATCGCCGACAACCCTTTTCCCCGCCTCTCTGGCGCCTCAATTACAGTGGCATTGTTTTTGTAAATCTTCACGGATCGCTGAGCGCGAGCGTCGACCGTTTGTGCCGACTTGCTGGCGCCTCCCGAAAAACCTAACTGTTTGGCTGGGGGCTGCCCTTCCCTGCTCTACACAAATATGAACACAATAAAGACAACAAAACAAAATGATCGCATGAATGACACATAATTACATGCTTGTACTGTCACAACAATCACATATTGAATTCATTTGTTAAAAAAACCAGTTGACCGATTTTGTACAAACTTCACACAAACAATCTTTTAAATAGTCCGAACGAAGCCTAGACATTTAGTTTTGATAGGAGGATCCGTTCTTCAGTTACAAAGGCTCAACGCAAAGTGGCGTCAATTTGTATATGTATGTATGTCGCAGTGAGAATAACGAGTGCCTACTGTATTTGTACTTTGTAAATTTGGTGTGGTCAAGCGGAATTTCGTGAAAGTGAGAGAGAAAAAAAAGTGGCACCGGTCCCGTTAGGTTTGCGACGTATGTGTGTGAAAAGTCAAATGTAAGGTATAGTAACAGAAAGGAACAGAGAAAGACTGTTGCCAAGTGAGGTCTCTTCGTAAGGTGCTTGTACACATAATAATTTAAATTTCATTTTTTATTTGTAGTACCTTTTATTTTTATTATTATTCATTTTAGCCAATTGTTGCTGAAGTAGAGTCATCTTTGGTGGTGTCCAGAATTCTTGAAGACCTTAGAGCCGGATATGTGCCACGGGGCTGTCGTTGCAGAATATATTTTACCCTTAGTGGAACTGCCAATTGTGCTTCAGGATTCACTTTTGGCACGGCAAAGATCGGCTGGATTGTTTTACCATTCAAATTGTACTCGACATTGTTCGACTGGATGGTGTAAACCGGTCGTCAGTCCTAAGGATATTTACATTTACCTCTGTTTTGATCGCGGAAGGCTATCCGACTATTCACTTATTTGGCTTGCACCCCTTCGATTTATTTGTGAGGCGCGATGACGATTGCCAGTATCTTCGCATAGATTTCCAGTTTTTTCACCTTGGTACTGCTCAACTGGGGTCTTTTATACCTAAGCTGTGCCAAGTTTTGCCTATGGGTCACCGGAATGGAACACTAAAGTGTTCCCACTTAGGTGCATTCTTTTTGGCCATTGGCTGGAGTTCATTTAGGGTCGACTTTGTTCAAATGCCCGACAGTTCAACCAACTCGGCGGTGCTTGGATATCGGTGATTGCATGACCAGATTTCTCAAGGTTATGTGGAGGCCTTTTCCAAAGCCAAATACTTAAGACATTTTGTCAACTTCGCTTTTTATGGGCGTAGGATTGCATTGCCCGGTGCGAGCCAGTGTTGCCAAACCAGCTTTTTCCCGTAATTTTCAGCATTTTTTATAACGATATTCTGTCGAGAGTGTCAACTCTCATAGAAAAGACTATCTGCTGTGACAGAATATGGATGTGAATATTTGTATATCTTTATTTGTAAAAAACTAGCGGACCCGGCGAACTTTGTCTCGCCCTAATTCGACGCCATTATATAACCCCAGGGTAATAGTCAAACACTGCATTTCTTTATTTAGTATAGAGCAATATGATATACTATGTTTTTTGTTTTATTTTCCGGCGCAAAAACAAACAATGAAGACGGCTTACCAACACGCGAACATGCAACGTACAGCTGGCCGTGCGAAAAACAGGGAAATTCTAGATTTATCCCGCAGACTTCTAACGATTGGCCTTGCGATTTGTTTATTGTCATCGCAAATGCCAATCGGACGGGGAACTGAATCCTCTTGAATTGGAATGGTAGATCAGTTGGAATAATCGAATCATCAATCGATATGCATAAAAATTCATTGAGCTGACTTTCTTATTCGTTTCTTCTCCTGTAATATGAATTCGAATTTACGTGCAGAATGAAAAAGAAGTGATTAAACAAACCTGTCGTTGGATTGACCATCTTTATGTTGAAGTGATAGCCATCTTCTCCACGACAGAACATCAACGGATTTTGAAGTGTATCATATGACCAATGAGTCTCATAAACGTGCAATTGTCCATCATCCCGACGCTTGAGAACAATATCGCGTGATTCCACATTCTCGCCAACAATCACCACTGCGGCTTCCTTGATAGTGGGCGCATTGAATTGTCTTGAATGGCTTCCTGCTGGTCTTTTATCTGCTCTGATAATGATTTTGTGGTCGTCAGAATGCATTGTATCCAAAGCTGTTTTGAACAATCTGACCAATTCATTACACTCATGAAGAAGATTTTGCAATTGTTGCATTATTTCACGTTTAGTTGCAGTGAAAATTGCACAACGCTGATTAAGTTCAAC
>VNJO01001847.1:0-19086 GCA_008042535.1 Drosophila tani | reverse complement strand
TAATAATAGTACTGGCCATTATGATCGGAGTTCTGTATTGGTTTGGCTCTGAACCAGAGAAGCCAGTTGACCCAACCTGGTGGGAGGAGGTTTATTCTTTTACCGAAAATCTATTTAATTTTGATTGGTAATCTTTCATCAAAAGGATGCCATTGTTAAATTTACAAAATCATAGTAGAAAATGAAATAAAAAAAATTTTCAATTGGACACAAGACAAAAAAGTAATATTTTGAATGGTTAAGGTATGAAAAAACCGAACTGAGCGATTCTTAACATGCAGATTGAGATGTATTAATCGCTCTAACATTATTTCTGACGAATCTTACATACAAATTTAAAATTTAAATCAATTCCAAAGCCGCGGGGCCAGCTCCCGATGCGGCCGGCTAGGACGTGTGCTACTGCCACTGCTGGAGCGTTGCTACTGCTACGGCTGGAGCGCTGCTTTAATCCAACTGCTGCTCCACCTCCTTGTCCAGTTGGCCGCTGGTGGAACTCTCCTCCAGCAAAGTGTCGCCCTGCCCATTGTCGACTGCTGCCATGAAATTGGCGCTTAAGTCGCCGCGCGCGGATCCTTGAGACTGACAGCCAACAATCTTTATCCATGAGTTTTCCACGGAGCCCGTGCTTATGCGTATCTAGGGCGGCGGCTGCTTGATATGAGGTTGGCTTCTGCCGCTTAGTTGCCGCTTAGCGCGTGCGGGCCGCGGCGCATGGCTTTTGGCGATTTTTTTGCCACACGAGTTTTCGGCTTTGTGTTTTTCGCCTTTGTTGGCATTATGAAAAAAAATTAACAAAAATGTACTGAAAATATTGGAAAACTGGAATTTTCGTACTGTAGATTTTAATTTTTTTCCAACTAAAACTTTGAGGCTTCGTCTGATTATGAGTTTGAACAGGCCCAAGGGCTTGGATGTAGAAGCCAAGGCCTACTGTGATAAGAAATTCTCGAAATTCATACCTTACCCATTCAAAATATTACATTTTTGTCTTGTTTGTCTTGCAATTAAAAATATTTTTTATTGCTTTTTTTACTAAGAATTTGTAAATTAAAAAATGGCATGCTTCTGATAAAACATTACCATTAAAAATTAAATTCATTTTCGGCAAAAGAAAAAACCGCCTCCCACCAGGTTGGGACAACGGGCTCCTCTGGTTCACAGCCAAACCAATACTTCAGCGAAATGATTGATTATATGGAGAGGGGGGTTATTGGACTATGATTACGTAATCATTTTATATCAAAAAATATATGTTAAAAAAAAAATCTTTTTATGAATTTATGAAGAAACAAAATGTTTGTGATTACGTTATCATAGGGGAGGGGGTTTCTACAATGATTACTCTTGATTACATAGTGGGGGAGGGGGTCGAAAATCATCAAAATCGTGATTATGTAATATATGGACAGCCCCTCTGCGCGTGCGGGCCGCGGCGCATGGCTTGGCTTTTTTTGACTTCTTCACCAAACGTTTCTTCGCCAAGCACGGCCTGCGCTTTGCTATTTTCCTCTGGTTCTTCATCACGAAAATGTATAAAAATATTTTCGGGAAAACTACAAAAAAATATTGAATCGCTTGAAATTTTGTACAAAGAATTTTATTTATGCAGCTCCGAAAAATGTTGTGCTCTCTACGATACTTCGATACCGAGCCCAAGGGCTGGGATGTAGAAGCAAAGACCTACTGTGATCAGAAATTCTCGAAATTCAAGGCTACCGAGATGCTTTTCACTTTATTTTATTTCGAAAGAGCTTTCTGCTCGCTCGACTCTGTGGAGATAATATTTTTACCAAGAAAATATATTTCCGGAATCCGGGTATAGAAAACCAGAATGATTTAATTTAAGTTAAGGAATTTGTTAGTTTGATTTTCTTATTTCCCTGTGAAATCACAGATTTTAAGACTTCATTTTGTTTTAATATTTGCTATATTTTTTATTTATGGTCAAGATTGCACATAATTGGATCTTCTTTAAATGTATTGTAAATAAATTTATTTTTTGTCCCGCTGAAAAGTCCCGCCATGGGGTTTTGTTTCCAATTGCCTGTCTCAATTTCACAAGGGTCTCAATTTCTTCCTCTCGCGCTACCCTTGCGAAAAATTCTAGTATATTCTAGTATTTCCCTTAGTTCATCTGCGTACCGACCTTGCTAAGAGGGGCCAAAAAGGTGTATTTGTCTCTCGCTCGCACTCATTTGGTTGCTAAATTATAGCACTGGTGAGTACGTAGCTTTAAAACAGCGCTGCCGAAAAGTGTTTCTCGACTATTGACCTCTCGCTCTCTCTCACTACTTGGAAAAGTGTTCGCGAGACTGGATTTTTTAGGCGGAAAAATTGACTATTTGGGATTTTTTAGGGGGAAAGCAAAATTTTCATCTGGCAACACTGAACTCATTGAAAAAGTCGAAAATACTGTGTGGGTTAAATAAAAAAAAAAGAACGTCGCCAACCACGCAGTCGGAGCAACGGGTTGCGAATAGTTATGATTGTTACGGATTACGGATTACGCTAGCCAACGGGATTACATGTCGCGAACGCGGGGGAAATCGGGCTAGAGGAAAATCACTCGCAGGGCCCAAAATCACCACTACTACTACGCAGAGAGGGAGCAACAACAACAACGCAGCAGTAGCAGCGAGAAGCAGAGGCAGGCAGCAGCAGAGGCAGAGGGGCAGCGCAGCGGCAGAGAGAAAAGATGGCGACGAGAGGCACTGGGACTCGTGTGCAATCGCAGCCAAAGATTTTCCCCTCGCTGTTTTCCAAGCTGCAGGGCGCCATCTCGGAGGCGTGCGTCTCCCAGCGCCTGTCCACCGACAAGAAGACGCTGGAGAAGACGTGGAAGCTGATGGACAAGGTGGTCAAGCTCTGCCAGCAGCCCAAAATGAATCTGAAGAACTCGCCGCCGTTCATACTGGACATCCTGCCGGACACGTACCAGCGGCTGAGATTGATTTACTCAAAGAACGAGGACCAGATGCACCTGCTCCATGCCAACGAGCACTTCAACGTCTTCATCAACAATCTGATGCGCAAGTGCAAGCAGGCCATCAAGCTCTTCAAGGAGGGCAAGGAGAAGATGTTCGACGAGAACTCCCACTACCGTCGCAATCTCACCAAGCTCAGCCTGGTCTTCTCGCACATGCTCAGCGAGCTGAAGGCCATCTTCCCCAACGGTGTCTTTGCCGGCGATCAGTTCCGGATTACCAAGGCGGATGCGGCCGATTTCTGGAAGAGCAACTTTGGTAACAGGTGAGCAGGAGGAGGAGGATCAGCAGGGGAGTCCTCTAAGGTTTTCAGTGATAATTATGTGGTAATGGATACATAATTGGAAGTCATAAAACCCACTTAAAAGTCTGTTAATTTGTTCGGAGGAGGAGCAGCTATAGTTTGTTTGTTTTGAAGTCGTGAAACACTTGTGAATTCTCTAAATGTTTTATCAATTATCCTAAAGAGTGTGTGAAAGCTTATTAACTTATAAACAATACTGGCAACGTTGCTTGATAAAAACCAAGCCGAAGACTCATGTTGAAGCTTTGCAGGGACGTGGAAAGCATTGCGCATCTTCCCTAAGTTCAAGTCTCTTAATGGATAATATAGGAATATTAATACTCCTAAAAACAGTGGTTACTTTGCGTTTTCTAAATGCTTCTTGCTTTATTTATTTATATTCAATATTGATCAGAATATAGAAACCCTATATAGTCTATAAAAAGGTATTTTCAGGAGTCAGATTAATTTTTAAACTCATTAAGGGTCAGTTACTTCGATAAAAATTCAAATTCCTTCTTCAAAGTTCCCTTTTAGAATTTGTAAAGAGCTTGAGGCTTAACCACACATTAGAAAAGTGGGTTTAACTCTAAGTTTCCTTGGTAAAACTAGTGTAATACATATTGCAAGGTATTTTATAAATATTTAAACTTAATTAGGCATCAAATTTGTAGGCAAGTTGGGCCTTAAAAATTATACATTTTTTCAAACCTTTCCTATTAATAATTTTCAAAATAACAGAGCCACATTAACAGGTTCTTTTCGGATTAAACAATTTATTATTGTCCCAAAAAAGATTTAAAATATGTATTAAACTTTATGTTTACAGTTTATGTTTAAAGTTTAGGATATATTTTCTGTTTAAAATTGTAAACTGAAAACTGAAACTGAAAACAAAAACTGAAAACTGCAATTTCTGATCATATTTTCTTTAGGAAATACAATTTAGACGTATGTAAACTGTAACCGCTCTTATAGTCCTATTATTTATAAGCTTGCATCTCACGAGTGTTGCAAAAGCAGGTTTTAAATTCGGAAATTACGATGCTACGAAATAAGAAAGTGGCTGAAAAAGGCTATGAAGTGTGCTGCTATATGAATAATGATCTTTTTTCGTAAATCAAGGTTCTTAACACTTTCAAAATATTTTTTTTTTATAGTTCAAGTTGTTTTAGTATTTACTAAAATATTTATAATTAATTACTTACATGTTGTAATTAATAATCTACATTTATACCATACAAATATACTTACACCTCCTTTCCCTTAACATTCCAGCACATTGGTTCCGTGGAAGATATTCCGTCAGGAGCTCAACAAAGTCCACCCGATATCCTCCGGCCTGGAGGCGATGGCCCTGAAGACCACAATCGATCTAACCTGCAACGATTTCATCTCAAACTTCGAATTCGATGTATTCACACGACTCTTCCAGCCCTGGGTAACGTTGCTCCGCAACTGGCAAATCCTGGCCGTCACCCATCCCGGCTATGTGGCCTTCCTAACCTACGACGAGGTGAAGGCGCGCCTGCAACGTTACATTGGCAAGGCGGGTAGCTATGTCTTCCGGCTCTCCTGCACACGATTGGGCCAATGGGCCATTGGCTATGTAACGGCCGAGGGCGAGATACTGCAGACGATTCCACAGAACAAGTCCCTGTGCCAGGCGCTGCTCGATGGGCATCGGTGAGGGATCTTTGCTATTTATTTTGGTTGTATTTTTAATAATTAATTCTCGTTAATAACAGCGAGGGCTTTTACTTGTATCCGGATGGCCAAGCCTACAATCCGGATCTGTCGTCGGCCGTGCAAAGTCCCACCGAGGACCATATAACCGTAACCCAAGAGCAATACGAACTTTACTGTGAAATGGGTGAGTTTTAAGGCGGTTTTTACTTAGAAAAGTTATTTATTAACTGCATTTTTAAACCTTGCAGGCAGCACCTTCCAGCTGTGCAAGATCTGTGCAGAGAACGACAAGGATATCCGCATCGAGCCCTGCGGCCATTTGCTGTGCACGCCCTGCCTCACCTCCTGGCAGGTGGATTCCGAGGGACAAGTAAGTTGAACTTATTGGGAAATCTTTGTTTTCCACTAACCTATTTCTTGGTTTTACCCTTAGGGCTGCCCCTTTTGTCGCGCCGAGATCAAGGGCACCGAACAGATCGTTGTGGACGCCTTCGATCCGCGCAAGCAGCATAACCGCAATGTCACCAATGGGCGACAGCAGCAGCAGCTGGACGACGACGACACTGAGGTATAGTTTTGTGCACAGCCTGAACCGCCTGCTCCGCTGCCGCCTGTGCTGCTATCTATTTATATATATATTACTCTTATGATTACTTTTGGTTCGTTTATACACACATTATATATATGCCTATATATATATACATTATATACCTTAGATTATTGTTTATATACTGCTATTGTTTATATAAGTTTAATGTTTAGTTTGCAGTTGCAGTTCTCGAGTTTCGAGTTTAATTTCTGTTTGTTTTAGCTGTAACATATATATATATATTTTATAAATTATTAGCCAAACTCATGCAACTAACACACCGACACACACACGCACACTCTCGCACACACAAGCATAACGTAGTTGAAATTCTTTGACCGGAAGTGGCTCATCAGCCTTCGTTCTCGCTCTCTCTTCCTCTTGCTCTCTGGTTTGTTTTGTGTGCGTTGTTCGCTTAGTTGTTTGTTCTTCTTCCTCTCACGCTCTCACTCTTTCTCTGTCTCTGTCTCCATCTCTATCGATCACTCCCCTCCAGCCATCCGTTCGTATGAATCACTCTCTTAATCGGTCTCTGCACTTTTGTACATAATTCTAAGGCACTTTTTATTGTAACCTGTACTGCTGCATTACTGTATTATCTCCCATAATTTCTCTTGGTATTTTTTTTGTATCTCCTAGAATCATTCATTCAACTCCGTTACGTGTTTATTTCATTTTAGATTTATTGTTTAATATTTCCAAAGATACATTTAGTTTGTAGTAGCGTGCGTTTACCCTCCCCTTCCCCTCTCCCCCATCCTCATCAATTCAATTTTATTCAAGACTGTAATTTATTATTATTAACAAAATGAAAGAGAAAAGAGAAGGCAAATTAGTTAGGGTTTTAAATGTAAATTAAATTGGATTGGTCACAACTAAGGGGCCAGAATTTATTAGAAATTAATTTAGATATGAACGAAAAGTATTAGAAGAGAAATTTAAAAATCGACAAAACTCACCTTTCGGCTCATTTCGTGAACTTAACTTAATCATAACACTAAAGCGGATCGCCTACATACATACGTTAATGATTATTTATACATATATATATAATACATTTAATGCAATTTTTATACATTTTAGCGCTTAGTTTTTTATTTCCTTAATAAGTTTACGGCTAAAAAAACGAAACAAAACAACACACACACAACCACAACAACAACAAAAAAAAAAGAACAAACAAAAAAAGTGAAACAAAACAAAATATATGCATAATACGAATATTTAAATATTGGTTTGAATTGATCTTTTATGTTTTTTTCCCACACATTTATTTAGCTCTCTGTTTGTCTACTATTACTAGCGACCTCTTCTTTGTTTTCCCTGAGATTTTCTGTTTGATGATGTGCATGCCCAGCATTTCCACCAAAAAAGCCAGCGGCATGCTCTTTGATCGGCCAAAAACCATTACTTTGCCTGAGGTTCTTCTACAAAAGTTCGGTTGGAATCGCGCTCACATGGAATTTACGAAAAATAATTATTTAAATATCATTTATTTCTTATATTTATGGTTTTTAAATGTATTTCAAATCTATTTTAAATCATTTGCTTATAGTTTCAACAATCGATAAATATAAAATTATATTAAAAGTTACAAATTCTGGAATAATCGATAACCAAATTATTGCGATTTTTGTAATAATCGATTACCAACTAGTCAAAATTTGTAGATTATGTTATTTTTCAATTGTATCATATTTATATTTATCAATATCAAAACGTTGAAATATATTGAGCAATAGATAACAAAATAGTTACAGATTGTGGAAAAATCGATGACAAACTTATTACAATTTTTGAAATATTGTTTTCCGTTTAATAAAATAAATTAAATTATATTTTCATTAATCGATAACAAAAAGTTGTACAAAATATTGAACAATCTTTCATTCTTTATTTAAAGGTTAACAAAAATTTACTGTTAACATTAAAAATATAATAATAATAATAATAATCTTAATCTTAATCTTAATCTTACCCCCAACCGGGTAGGAGAACTTTTTATCGATAACAAACAATACAGTTTTTGGAAAAATCTATGACAAACTAATTAACATTTTTGAAATGTTTTTTCAGATATATTTTATAAAACTGTAGATACTTTTTCAATAAGAATTTAAATAATGCTCTATCTTAAATACTTTTTTCACAACTTTATTTCCAAATGATCGATAACAAAATAGTTTTGAAAATCAAAATAATCAAAATGATCAAAAAGTTAAAATTTCTAAAATAATCCATTAAAACTAGTTACAATTTCTTCAGTGTTATTTATCAATTAATAATAATACAATTTTAAAGAAACTGGCATGTAAAACCTTTTCCAAAATATCCAAATTGTAGCAAATCCCTTTCAATACTATTACTTTATTTTTTTACTTTGTACTCACCTTTTCTGTTCCCTAATTTGTGCAAATTATGTGAGATTCCAAGCCTGAACTCCAACTGAACTGTGAGGAGAGCTAACATTAATCTGATCTCTGTTCTGGATATGTTTAGGATATGGGCGACTTCAACATAGCCACTTCATCGCTGCACGCACTCAGCACATCCTCGACGGCGGCGGCGGCGGCCGAGAAGCATAGTCCGCACACCTCGCCGCGCTTGGGAAGACGCAGCACCACGCCCAGCTTGATGGCAGTGCAGAACGATCTCTATGCGGGCGGGACGCCCACTCTTAGCCTGCCCAGCAGCTCCTCCTCCATTGGTGTCGTCACCGCCTCCTCATCGTCATCATCCTCCTCCTCCTCTTCCCAATCTTCGGCAGCAACAGTAGTGGCTGCCACATCCTCCTCCCTGCAGCAGCAACCGCAACCCTCGGCTCCCCCAGCTTCAGCTGTCCTGACCAACGGCGGAGGCGGAGGCGGGATCAGCGCCAGCCAGAAGACCACCAATCGGATGAGCGCTCCCCTAATCGGATCCTGTGTGGCCAACTCCACCTACGGCCACAAGTTGCCGCAGAACTCCACCAGCAGCGGCAGCGGCAGCAGCAACGCCAGCGACAATGCCTCCAGCTCGAGCTCATATGCCATCCTCCAGAATCTGCAGGAGAGTGGAACGACGGCGGCTGGAGCAGGAGCAGGTGCATCGGCACCCTCAGCACCAGCAGCAGCAGCAGTGGCTCCTCCGCTGCCGCCCAGGAAATCCTCACCTGGCGTGGAGACGCCCGGCAAGGCCACAGCACCGCCGCCACCGCCGCCCTGCAGCAGCAGCAAGAGCATCGACAACATCCAGTGCAGCTTGGACAATGTGCCGCCCCAGACGACGGCGCCACCGATTCCGCCACATGTCTCGCCCAGCGTGGACACCCTGGCCGAGGATATGATGCGGCAGCAGCGCATAGCCACCAGTACCACGTCGCCGGTGCTCTCCCTGCTGGACGAGGATATTGTGGAGGTGGGTCCGGCGGAGACCATTAGCGGCGTGATCGATACCCGCCCCCTGGAGGCGCGGGGCGTCACCCTGAGCCGGCAGGACTCGGCCTCCTCGCACTACACGCAACTGTGCACCACCAGCAGTGGCGGTGGTGGCTCCACTGCAGCAGCAGCTGCTGCGGCACTGGCCAACGGAAAGAAGGCAACGCCGGCCAAGCAGGCTCAGACAACAACGACGACGACAACGGCGGCGGCGGCGGCGATAACGGGCAATGGGGGCACCAATCCTCACCAGCAGCAGCAACAGCCACTGCTCTATGCGAACGTGACGATCAATCAAAAAGACTGCGGCTCAGTGCCCTACGAGAACATCAACCTGGAGTACATAGCCCGGCTGATGAATGCCGGCTACTCCAAGGAGAATGCCATAACCGCGCTGGGGATCTCGCGGAACAACATCGAGATGGCCGGCGACATCCTGCGCGAGTTTGTCTCCAAGAATAGCGCCTGAAGTGATGGTCAGGATGGGATGACAAAAGCAAGCAACCAAAAATCTCCGCAGGCGAACTTCTCTAACTCGAAACAATTATCGTTTAATAATTTATATATATTTAGGAAACATAAAAGATATTTTTTCTTATATTTTATTTATTTTTAAGCGTAAGTTCTTATTGAAAAACAAACAAAATAAGCTTTTGGATTTGGTGAAAAATATTCCACATTAGGGGCTGTCTACATATTACGTAATCACGTTTTAATGATTTTTGACACCCTCCCCCCCCTATGTAATCAAGAGTAATCATTGAAAGAAAAGAACAATTTTTTTTTTGCAAGAACTCATTTAAAAAAAAAATAATTTTTAAATATATTTTGATACAAAATGATTACGTAGTTATTGTCCAAGAACCCTCCCCCCTCCCCAAATAATCAAACATAATGATTTCGCTGACACCCTCCCCCCTAGGTGATTACGAAATATATGAACAGCCTCTTACCCTATTTCTTTTTTATTTATCAGACCCCTTTCCTAATTAAGTTTATAAATTAAGACTAGTAAAAGTATTTATTTCTTAGTCAAGACCAAAAAAACATTAAATTAAACCCTTTATGATATTTATTTCTTATTAAAAACAATTAAATAACATTTTTAAAAATAGAATTAACCAAATTGTAGTCATAAAGGTAAACCTTTGAGTCAGGGAAAATGGAGAATAGTATTTTAGTTCCTTCATTACAAAATAAATTGTTTAATTCAAGTAGTTTTTGGAAATTAAAATTAATCAATACAAAATTGTAGAAAATTCAGACGTTCAACGCGGATACTACACCATTTTTTAACGAGTTAGAGAAGGTTTGGCTGTTATAAGAAACAAAGAAATTAAACACAAAAACAAAGGAAATTACTCTTTCTAAAATCAAGGAAAAATTATTCGTCGCTTTAGGAGCACCTAACTCACACACACACACCTGCCCTGTAGTTACGCTAAGTCAGTCGATGGTCCCAGGAGAAGATTTAAAGCCCTAAGAAGAAATGTCCCCAACTTGGCGTAGCCAGCACAAGCAATTCTCAAGTTTTTCCCAAAGTTCGAAAAGAAAAAACCAAACATAAGATACGAAAAAAATTAAGCACAACCCCTTGGATATCAAGTATAGCTATGTACACTTAAAATTAAGACTATCTAACTTCTTCCTATTAAGAGCAACCAGCAAAGAAAATTATAAGAAATATATAGCTCGTATATACGCAGTTCCGAAAGGAAAAACTTGCCCACCCCAAAATTTAAATTTTCTCTCTCTCTCTCTCGTATAGGATAAAAACCAAAAAACTAAGAAAAGACAAGGTCAGATCTTTGATGCTTTCGTTCACCCTCACGCCCATATGTAGTCCCTCATTTCATCCAAAAAAAAAAAGCCAAGAAAATGCAATGATTGAGAATTGGATGCAAGCCATCGTCCATCGTAGGAGAATCAGAATCGAACACAGCCATTAAATGAAATGCCTTCGGCGGCGGCGATCGCCCCCCAAAAATACAAAAAAAAAAAAAAAAAAAAAAAAGAACACTGAACCCTGAGTTTTCCCAGTAACACCAAAAATATGAGCAAGGATAACAACGATCCCAAAAACGCTAAGGACACACCCAACCAGATCCGATGCACTATCAAGTTTACCTCGATTTTTTATACAAAGCTCGCGTCGAACGTTTTTGTAATAGTAATTGTAAGTTCGAATCGAATCAATTATAATCCCCCGAGAGACACGAAAAGTAATCATAATTCAATTTGTATTAACGAGAATCCCTTTTTACAGGCTTTATATACACATATATGGTAATCGATGATCGATCGATCGATCGGTTGCTTTTTAAATTCGTCAAATGTTCTAGTCCCACACACACACCAAGAAACACACACAATTTTTTGCCATAACTCGTATATCTACTAAACCTAAGCGGTATACAAATATATATATTTAAATATATACTTAGGCGATATATATATTAAAGGTAAACAAAAGCGACAACCAAAACTCGAATCGAATCGAAATCAATGCAATATATTCACTAACGAGAAATCAATGCAAGCGTTTAAATCGTAAGTAATTTGACATAACCTCAACACATACGAGTATAGCAAGTACATATTATATTAACGAACGAAAACGAAGGGATTTTGATTTTTAAGAGAGATCAGCATAAGAACAAAAACAAGGCAAACGAAACCGAACCCCATTGTAACACCCAGCACACATTATATATAGAGAGTCCCACAAAAAACCGATTAACACGAGTGGAAAAAGTCAATAAACTGTCAAGTTTTAAGAAGCGTACGAGAGTCTAAGGCGAGAGGCGATGAACAAATGATGATACCATACCATAGTCATGTCATGTAACCAAACAAATCTAAGCAGATATAAATTATTCTTATAAATAAAAAAAGGAAAATTAAACCAAAATGTGAGTCTGTTCTGCGCTTTGAATGGTGTGGGGAAGGTATGTTAATCTGTTGGAATACGTATTATTAAAAGCTATAGCTCTGGATGGGATTTATAAGGTTTGTGGATATATTGCTTAAATTGTAGGAATAATACTTTAATTAGCTTTCAGAGGTACAAAACAATGCCTTTGTGAGTTTTACGGGAGAAATCTGCGCGCTCGGAGTTTAAGAACAAAACCTACACATCGTCTGGGAAAAAACAAAAAACACGATAAGAATTACTGAAACAAATTAAAACCCAATGCGGACGGTATTACCTTTTCGTTCCATTTCCTTACATATTATTTTTTCTCTATACTTAAGGTTTGTGCTAGCAAGCTCCTAACTTGAAATTCGGTGCCCAACCATGCTTTACTCAAAAAACTTATTTATAAAATAAACTTTTCCTGATAATTTTATTATTAGCGAATACAACCCTACCAGAAGCTGTTGCTTTTGAGTGTTTTACGTAAGAAATACGGTGGAGTGAAGAGTTTAAAAACAAAATCTACAACACAGAGAAAATTATGGCATCCTGACATTGAGAAACCGTGTGCTCAAAAACGCACCCTTCTCATTTTGAGTACGGATTTTTTGAAAATTCTAAGAGCAAAGCATCGAGCTCTATGGAGTACAGAATCAATCGCCCAGCTTCTGCATTTTTGGTTCATAACTTAAGGTTCCTGTTAGTGAGCGCTACTCGCTAATCTAAAAGTTCGGTGCCCAACCATGGTTTGGCAAAAAACCATGATTATAAAATAATTTTTGAATGCTAATTTAGAATTTATGGGAGCCAACTCTGCCAACTCTGAAATGTAATGAATAGCCATGTGGAAAAAGCTTTTTCGCCTTTAGAATCTGGAATCTCTTTTAATTTCCACCTAAAATTATCTTGTTCTTACCATTAACAAAGATTTGTTGGGTTTAACACCATTTCCAGCTTAAATTTAAACTCAAGAAAAAGACCATTCTTATTTTTAGTTTATTGAAATATGTATTTATTATTTATTCTGTTCTTGTTGTATTATTTGACTTATATAGTTTGCGATTTTTTTTTCGTATTCAAGCACATATGTATGTATGTATTTTTCTTGTATTTTTTGTATGTTTTTTGTTGTTTTTGTTACATTTTTGAAGTTTTTCGATTTTTTTTTGGTTTGAAATGTTTTTTATGTTGTTTTTTATAATTTTTGTTTTGTTGGTTTTTATCGTAATAAGGATTTAGTTACTGTGCTGTTGTTCATTTCATTGCATTGCATATGAAAAGACGAAACGCCCGGCCGCCGTTCTGCGAATGGTTTTTGGGCTGCTGCTGCTGCTGCGGCTGATGGCGTTTGGCATTTCTCTATCGACGAATCGACGAATCGACGAATCGACGACTGTGTGTCAACCTCCTCGGTTACCCCCCGAACCCGCCCCTGGCATATATCTAGATTTATTTAGATGTATAATCGTTATACAATATTAAAGTTACTATTTTCTCTTGCTCTTTGTTCTGGTTTTTGTTTTGTTTTCTTTTGTTTTGTTTTCTTGTCTGTGAGTGTCTGTGTGTTGCTTAGTGTAGGCTCTTCTTGTTGTTGATGTTTCTGCTGTTGTAGTTGTTGTATATAACATGGCTATAATAGGACGTACTGATCCCAAATTTGTTGTTAGCTTGTTAAGTTTTTTTTTTGTTTTTTTTTTCTTTCTTTTTGTTACATTAGTTTTTGTTTTCTTAGTAATTGAAATTCATAATTTTCACAATATTTGCTCTTTGTTACCGACACACGACACGCTCATAAGGTTTGGTTTTTTTCTTTCTTTTTTTATATATTAGTTGTATTTTTTTTTTTTTTTAGCTTTTTCCCTCGTATATATAGATTTTTTAAAAATTATTTTTATAATCTTCATTAAATGGTTTCAACAGATTTGGCGCAGCAAATTTAATTTGCTCTTAATCGTCACACAAAACTTTTCGTAATTTCCATCTCTCCTCGATTCTTCTCTTCCTTCCTTTTTTTTGTGAGTTTTTAAATAAATATGTTTACGATGTATTAGCTTGTATATTTTTTTTTTGTATATAATATGTTACGTAATAATGCAACCGTCTGAATGCAACAGAAGAAGGGTTTTGGGTTTGGGTCTGCAAGCAATGTTAAAAAAAAAAATAGAAACAAACAAAATCAAACAAAATAATAACATTAATATTATGTATGTTACGTTAATGAATATGTAAAATATATATATGCATGTACGTGTGTGTGTAGATATATATATGTATGTATGCATGTATACAAATTAGACTTTTCCGTTTTGCCATTTAAATACTTTCTATCTTCGACCTTTCTTGGATGTTGCTGCTGTTCTACTTAATTGTTGGCTGCCGCAGTGTTGCTCTTTGTTGCTGTTGCTGTTGCTATTGCAGTGTTGCAGTATCAATAATTATTCAATAAATATATATTGTTGTATAAATCGTTAACAGTAAGTTTGAAAGCAGTGAAAGAACAGGGGGTTTCGAGAAGTACAAAGAAAATACACGAGTTTAGAGCAAGATACAGAGTAGGAGAAGCAGGAACTACGTATCCCAGCTAATAGATAAATGTATATAGAGAGTGGCTGTTGTTTTTATACAATTTCTAAAGCATTCTTCGTTGCCATTCTAGCATAATTACTTCACATAGATTATATGACGCTTGCTTGCCCTCATCTCTCATCTCTCCACATCACTTGTTTTGTTTTGTTACTTGTTTTTAATTTTAGGTTTCCTTGTTTTAAATTAAAGCAAAACTAGTAGAAAATAGTATACGTATACAAACGTTTTGGTTTCATCTATCGTCTCAGACACTTGAATTTCAATTTCCAGCGCGTTACAATGGTTGTGGAGGGGCTAGTGTTAGTTGGTAATTATTACAAATAAGTTTCCATTTCATCCTTGTTGTTTTTGTTTCTTTTTGCCATTAAGTAGTTTTTGTAATTATTAAATGTACGATCGTGTTTCCAATAGTGTTTTGCTTGCTTGCTTCTACGGTTCTATATTCGTTATAAATGTTGTATTAGGTTGAGGGCGACCAGTTCACGTTGCTGTTAGTTGGTTGATTGGTTGTGGTTGTGGTTTGCCTGCTCGCTATTTTATGGCTCGCGTACAAGAATATATATATATATGATAGCTGTAGCTGTAGATAATTGTCTTTGATGTGCATCTAATATCCTCTGGCAACATTTTCTTCTTTTTCAGCCATCTACTCCACCAGGGTGCCTGCAAAATGAATAAAATTAGAAATAAGTTAGGGAGTTGCATTTGTATGAATGAAACTTGAACCACTCTATTGCTAGATATGAGAAGAAAAAAAAGCTAAGATGTATTGTAAGTAAGGGGCTGTCCATATATTACGTAATCACGATTTTGATGATTTTCGACCCCCTCCCCCCCTATGTAATCAAGAGTAATCATTGGACAAACCCCCTCTCCTATGATTACGTAATCATAAACATTTTGTTTCCCCATAAATTCAAAAAACTTAGTTTTTTTAAACATATATTTTGATATAAAATGATTACGTAATCGTTGCCCAATAACCCCCCCTCCCCATATAATCAAACATAATCATTTCGCTGACCCCCTCCCCCCCTATAGGTGATTACGTAATATATGGACAGCCCCTAAGTAAAAAGAAATAGCTATAACCTTAAAACTAGCTATTTAACGCTAAAAAAGGCTAAATCGAAACCACACAATTACAATTTGTCTGCACTGATTCTTCTGTTCTCTTTTGTGCTCACTCCATTGACAAAGCAGACTACACTAACAATTTTTCGTGTTCTCTTCGTTCTCCGCGCCTTCGTTGAACTGGGCAACAACACTTCCATAGGCTTTACCGTTAACTGGCTAATCCGAATGTAAATTGTTGTTGGATCTTTGCACCATCTACATTGCAAGAAATCAGTTGTACTTTTCGTTGCATATAAATAAATACCCATTTACACAGAAATATTCCGAACTTATTCCATGTTTGGAAGTACCTAAGTTTGCGAAAGTGCGTTTTCAATATTAAAACAAATAAAAACCCTGCATAGATCACGGCTAACAAACAGTCGTTTGGAGGCCCTAAAATTATCTTTGACAAAAATTAATATAAATATTGACAATTTATTATATAGTTATTAAGAAAATAAGATTATGAAAATGGTTTTTTTTTAAATTATTTTCGTTTTGTTTATTTTTTATTCACTACAATTTTTTTCAGTGCATAAACTTGAAATAAAACAAGTAAGAAAGCTACAGTCGACTGCTCGACTGTGAGATACCCGGCACCTAAACGTTTGTGCTTTGCACTAAAAGGCAATTTAAAATTGTACATACATTATAATAGTCTACTTCGATACTTCTTAAAATAAATCGCCTCTCGAATTAGCTCCCGACCTAAACAATTTAATGTCATACTTAAATATGAATGATACATTTTATAGGAACACATAAAAACCCGCTCGATCGGCGTCAAAAAATGAATTATGTTATTTTTTGTCATTTCTTGCTATATTCTTTTGTCATTTCTTCTGCAGTTGGCGCCATTATATCGCACGGCCAAGGCTCGAATGCGCCACCTGTCGGCTACAGCTTGCAACATCGGTGTGTTAAAATTCTAACCATATTGCTAATATCTCCCATGTTTATCATCCGATTTTACTGAAATTCTCAGGAAACGTCCGCTCTATTTTATTCATTTATTGTATCTATTAACTTTAAACCGAAAATAACGAGTATAGCTTATTTAACGTTTTTTATGATTTTTGAGGGCGCAAGTGGGCGTGGCCAAATTTTAAAACAAACTTGATCTGCGTGCAACAGATTCCAACGTTGTCACCAAATTTGGTAACTCTAGCTCTTATAGTCTCTGAGATCTGTTGTTTTACACGGACGGACAGACGCTAAATTGGCTAAATTGACTCGGCTGGTGATGCTGATCAAGAATATATATACTTTATGGGATCGGAGATGCCTCCTTCTGCCTGCATACATTCTCGGTTGGCACTAACTCATAATACCCTTGTACCCTATGGGTAGCGGGTATAAAAAACGTTCCCTTCTATGCATTTGTGTTTTTATTTGTGCGTATTGGTGAGTTGCTCTGCCATAGGCAGCATTTGGGCACCCCTGCTTTAAGCTTTAAGCTCACCTGGAATGCGTGGGTGTCGTGCCAGTACGGAGAAGCCCTTGCCCTGCGGTCCCTTCGGGGCACGGATGAGTATTAGGCGCGGCACAGTGTCATCGCCGTTGAGCTTGAGACGCGAGATCAGACGATCGGGACGATCGTTTATTTTCACAACATTGCAAGCCGAAGACTTTCCATTGCGCTAAAGGAGGAGGAATCAATAAATAAGTAAATACAAACTCAAAGAGCTCCCAACTCCCAGCTCATTGTAAACAACTCACCTGATTGGTGACCACGGAGAACTCCACAGTGTCGCCGGGATGGAGGGCCACCGTGTTGCCCTGCACCTCGGACATGTGGAAGAACAACTTCTTGCCGTCCTCCACCTCAAAGTTGAGGAATCCAAACTGACCCTTGATGGAGTCGACGGTGGCGCGCTTCTTCTGCCTCACAGCATTCACCCCGGCAGCCCGACCGCTCTCATCGATGCGGAAACTAACCAGATCGCCCTTCTGGAGCAGATCCCGCTTGTTCACCAGACTAGTGATCCCGAACTCGTGCTGCGAGATGACGGTGGTGCGCTGCTCGTCGAGTATCTCGATCAGACCGGCATACTCCTGCTGGTCGGGATTGATGCAGCGCAACGGACGAGCCACCACGCCATTGTGCACGGTCTCCAGCACAGCCGGCTGCGGTATGGAGTTCTTGGGCAGCATCCGGACATTCTCCGCCGGCAGGCAATTGCCCGAAACGGAGGTATTCCCATTGCGGGCCAGCGTGTACTCCACCTCCTGGCCCAACTCCAGCCAATTGGGGTTGCCCAGATAGTTGCTGAAGTGAAAGAAGACCTCCTCGTCGTGGGACAGGGTCTCGATGAAGCCAAAGTTCTCCTTCATTACGGCTATAAAGCCACGGTACACCTGTCCTCCGGCCTCGCTCCCAGCATGATTGTTGTTCTCCAGCTTAAAGTCGTCCAAATGGGAGGGATTGTTGCTGCCCACGCTGCTGCTGGTGCTGCCGCCGGGACTGCCGTGCATCACATAGCCATTCTGCAGCGAGGCATTGGAGCTGCTGCCGCTGCCGCTGCCGCTGATGCCGTTCGACAGCTGCTCGTTCTGGTTGATGTTCGGTTGATTTAGCAGCAGCTGCTGCTGTTGCTGTTGCTGCTGCTGCTGCTGCTGTTGTTGCTGCTGCTGCTGCTGTTGCTGAAGCGAAATTTGCTGCACATTGACGGCTATACACTCCTTGTTACGTTTGACCTGCAAGAAATAAAGGGAAATTAATAAATTGCACACCTCATTTTGTTTTACACGGTCACACTAGTGACCAGTTGGTATAATGTTATCGATAATTATCGATTCTTAAGCGATATTTCGTAAATTCCTTCCCTAAAATACCGAAAAATATAGATTCTTAAGCGATATTTCGTTAGTTCCTTCCTTAAAATACCAAAAAATATTGATTCTTTAGCGATATTTCGTAAATTCCTTCCCTAAACCTTCTAATTCTTCTCTTATTTCCATTTGTTTTTGAAATTATGAATATTAAGCGATATTTCGTAAATTCCTTCCCTAAAATACCGAAAAATATGGATTCTTAAGCGATATTTCGTAAATTCCTTCCCTAAAATACCAAAGAATATTGATTCTTTAGCGATATTTCGTAAGTTCCTTCCCTAAACCTTCTAATCCTTCTCTTATTTCCATTTGTTTTTGAAATTATGAATATTAAGCGATATTTCGTAAATTCCTTCCCTAAAATACCGAAAAATATGGATTCTTAAGCGATATTTCGTAAATTCCTTCCCTAAAATACCAAAGAATATTGATTCTTTAGCGATATTTCGTAAGTTCCTTCCCTAAACCTTCTAATCCTTCTCTTATTTCCATTTGTTTTTGAAATTATGAATATTAAGCGATATTTCGTAAATTCCTTCCCTAAAATACCGAAAAATATGGATTCTTAAGCGATATTTCGTAAATTCCTTCCCTAAAATACCAAAGAATATTGATTCTTTAGCGATATTTCGTAAGTTCCTTCCCTAAACCTTCTAATCCTTCTC